>CAODLS011580256.1:0-19311 GCA_948243855.1 Flueggea neowawraea
ATAGACCGTGTAATCCTCTGCTTCGTTTCCTTCACAATTCTTGACCGTGTCTTGATCCGTGTCTTGAAGATCCAAACCGTATAACATAGACAGGGACGGAGCCAAAAACTCTTGGACGTAGGGGTGGCGGCGCAACGACGAAGAGGCATAGTAGACTTTGGAGGCAGGAGGTCGAACTGTCGAACTCGAAGTTTGAAACTGCGGAACGAAGAAAGCGAAGTGACGGCGTTGCAATCTTGCAGAGCCAAAGGGGAAGAAGAAGGGACTGGGGGAGATGACCCAGGCTTGGGTGGGGCAGAGGTGGGGGATATAGGGGTTCCTCCGCCCCCACCCGCCTCCACCTGCCTCCGTCCCTGAACATAGATACAGGCCATGTAATTGAGTCTGATGTGTTTTATGTGTGTTTTGAGACTTGTTTTAATCTAATTTTATTAGGATTTATATAAATATATATAAGGGGGACTTGAAAAATATATTGTAACATTTTTTGCCAACTTTCATAATAAATACCTAGTACCTCTATCTCTGTAGGTTACACTAATCGAACCATGTAAATTCTTGTGTTGTGTGATTGATTCTTTTAAGTTTTTCTGCGTGTTATATTCACATTACCGCTTGAGACACCTTGATGTAATCTTTCTTACATTCTTAAATGTAGAAACGTTCTTCAAATAAGTTCTTAAGAGAAGTCTTCAGATTTTGCTGCCTGCAAACTTTTGAAATTTTGTTGTATTTTGAAAGTATATTATCACAAACTTGCAGAATATTTTGCATATAGTGGGAGCAATTAATATTTTCAAGACACTGTTTTCTACTCGCTTCAAAGCCTAAAAGAGCCACTGCTATAACAATTAGTCTAGCTGAGCATGAACTAGTGGGGTGGCCATATATATATATTTTTTTCCAAAAAAAGCATTTGAAATAGAAAGAAACCGTTGCTACAATTAACGTCTCATTTGCATTATCCGAGCTATGGACACCGTTTTCTTTGGTTAACATAAAACGGCGTTGTATAGTGTTATAAGATGCCGCATATCCCCGCACAAGTCTTCGTTACCAAAAGTTGAAAACAGCCACAATAGTGTGGCGAGTGCTTCAATAACCGCAGCAAACCCTAGCTGTTTTCCACTCACCACACATCAGATATCCCCAAATCTCAAACCCTAACTTCATCATCTCTGTCCTTTTAAGTCGATCCCGACAATTTCACTCTTCTTAAGAAGGTACATTTCTCTCGACTTGTTTTTGTAATTATAGTTGTATTGTATTGATATAGATCTTGTTTTGTCTTTAATGTGACGATTTCGCTGCAATTGGTTAGTGAAGTCTGTGATTTGTTTGAATTCAGTAGAATGCTTATATTTGAACTGCCAGTGTTCAATAAGTAAAAAGGAGATTATTCTGTTCTTATACTTTCAATTTTTTCTTTGGGCTGCTGTTATCGTAGTTACCACACAGAGAAATGGAAATTTCAAGCTTTTCAGTATAGGAAATCCCAATCGCTCCCATGCATGATTTTTTTTTTTGTGTTAGAGTTATCTGTTGTGTTTTTTTTTTTTAAATTTTGTTTTGCTATTTTTACTTCATGCATGTAATGCGAATTTTATTGATTTTAGCTTTGCGTACTGTTTAATGGAAAATCTGATGCTGATTTCTGTATTTTGAAAGTCTAATTTGAGGATTATATGTGGCAGCGGGTAAAGGAGAAAATTTTGGGGTCGGGTTTTATTGGTAGTGAAGATGAAGCGGAAGCGGCGTGCAGTCAGAAAAACTGCACGAAAGAAGCCAACTGTAACAGAGAATAATCAAGTTGGACTGCCAAGCTCGTTCGGCCAAAATGCCAATGGTAACGTTGGATCTGAGAAATCTAAGGATAATAACTTTGTTGTGCCTAATGCTATATCCGACAGTAATTTATCATCATCTTCTTCGAGTGAAAGTCATGGAGCATTCAATATTGAAGACATTGTTGGATCTGATGAATTGGCAATTGATAAGGGGGTTAAGATGCCTGCTAAACAGCGCGGCCTTGACGAATTGGCAATTGATAAGGGAGTTAAGATATCAGCTAACAAGCGCGGCCGGCCATCCACGAAAGCAAATTTGTCAAACAAAGGTGCAGATATGAGTGTTGTTAACTCGCCGTCGGGTCGGCCATCCAAGAGAGCAAATTTGTCAAACAAAGGTGCAGCTACGAGTGTTGTTAACTCGTCATTGGAATTGAACTCTTTAAATGCGAAGAAAAACCAGTCAAACAAGTTGCAGCAGGATCCTCAGGATAACCAGAAGGAACTGAAAGCTTCTTTGGCAGTATGTTGGAGAATTTTTTCATTTTCAGTTTTTATTAACAATATCTTTACAACTGAATTCAATTCCACTAGTTTTGTTTCCAAGCTGGTCCACCTACTAGTATCTTTTTTCATCAGCCTTTTTATTGTTCTTAGTTTCTAGTTCTGGATTTTGTTTGAAGGTGATCAAGAAGGTGATGGAAATGGATGAGGCAGTACCTTTTAGTGCGCCTGTGGATCCTGTTGCCATACCTGTAAGTGATTCTTTGTAGCAATGTATATGTTGTTCCAATGTCCAAAAATTTGTACGCTTAGGTGGTACTTATGCACTCCTGAGCATTATTTCTCTCTCTGTGCCGTACATCTTGTGATTCTGAAGCATGTAGTCAAGTCAACTATAACATGTTGACATTATCCCTTGAAAAGACTAAAGCTGATGCCTGCATAACTTTTTATCCACTGTTCTGTTGTCTACACAAGTTTAGAAGGAAATTTTTATGATGCATTTGTATTTTGACTCATTATATGTTGCATCTGATTTTGCACATGTTCTGCAAGTTAACATATCCTCCCTTTCATGCGGTGAAATGCTGTCTTTTTCTTTGATTGACCTAACTAGTACTGTGGGCTAACGAAAGTGGTTGGTTTTATTTTGGAACCCAATTTATAAAGCTGAAATAGTTTTGTTATTTTATTTATATATTCATCTTGATTTGAAATTATATGTATTAGACTTAGAAGTTTTAACCAACTCAGGACAGGGGATGACATTTCTTTCTCCCACCCTCCTGGGTGAGGAATGTTTGGTTGGAAACAGGATTATTTTAATGTCATAAAAACACCTATGGATTTTGGGACAGTATGTAAAAATCTTCAAAATGGTCTCAAGTACTTAAACTCTAGGGATGTATATAAGGATGTGGAGTACATTTGGAAGAACTGTCTGAAGTTCAATAAGAAGGGTGATTATATTGTGTACCTTATGAAGAGGGTAAAGAAGAAGTTCGAAAAGTACTGGATTTCAGCTGGCCTTCATAGTGAAATAACATCAAAATGTACTGGTAAAGTTTCTATTTATTGTTATAAACTGTTGACTTTCTTTGGATTCTTTATATATATTTTTCTAAGATGGATAAAAATCAGGTGGAATTGATCCATGGACCTTTTTTTTTACGCATTAGTTGGTGAAACTGGACTTTGTAGAGTCGAATAACAAAATAGGGTTTCTGAATGATCTCCTTTTCCTAGCAATGCTAATATTTATACTAAGCAAAAATATTCCTTATTCGGATATGTTTCCTGATAAGATCAATTCCTAATCAAAGACAGAATCCGAATTTAGATCACATAGCATTAATGCTTTGGTTTTCTTCGGTAAACTTTGAGATCTGGCCTAGAGTCTTCCTGCGCCACATCATCCACCACCTCTGCTTGCTGAGTGGGCTGCTGTCTTGGTTTGTGTAAAAAAAACTAGTAATTTAGTTGCACTAACTAACATTTCTTCTCATTAAATTTTCTTTGCCCCCTGGGTTGATATTTCATCATTTTGAATGGTCTCTGTACATTGCCTCACTGATTGTTTGAGCATCATATTTGAGAACTATTGATTTTGATATGATGGAAGTCTACTATAGGCTGAAAGATGAAAATGGAAAACAAAAAGATGAAAAATTTTACTGAACGTAAAATAACTCAAGCAATCATCTTTCAGCTTGATATATTTTATTTTCCAAAGTATCCAGCGGAAAAACTTATTCATGACAAAGTATCCAGATGTTAAACTATGTCTATTATATTCGTGACTGTAGTTATTAATGCAGGTAAAGTACAGTTTCTTAATACTAGCATTAACATACTCTTTTGTTGCTTGTAATTTACCAGGACATCATTCTTTGCCCTGTCAAGCAAGGGTGGGCTGAACTTAAAAACTCAATAATCTGACAATGCATTGTCTATGTCACTGTATTGTCTGATAAGAACACAATCAGCACTTCCTGCGTTGTTTGTGCTTCTGTTGCTTAGTTTTTAATAGGTACAGGTAATTACAGAATATTGTTGTGAGCTAGTGTAACACTAACTGTTTAGCTCAAAGCTTTAAAATAGAATGGACTAGTGGCAATGCGTCATTAATTTGTTGTCTGCTTTGGTACTGATTGAATTGATTCTTCTTTGGGGTGATGAGTTGACAACTTTAGTAGTTTAGTAGAAGCCCTTAACAATTATCATTTTTGTGATTGAAATTATATTCTTGTTAATGAATGAGTTTATATATCATATCTTGCTATTTTTTCAATGATTATCTGCAATTCCACCCTTGATGTATGATTTTGGTTATAATACTGCTGGTTTCAGCCTCCCCTACATCATTATGGTATATAGAAACTGTTTTAATTACATATTTCTGATGTTTTTGTTTATTTTTAGCTGAATTGAGTTTTCTATTTTCTTTGTCTTCTTTTTTTTGGTGTATGTCAAATCATTATGCTAGAAGGTGACAGTTTTGAACTTTATGTACTGGGGGAATCAACAGCTTTTATAATATTGAGAGCAACATGAGTTGACTACTGGAAAACCTTCAGGAATTAGGATGTCAGTCTTGATTTGCATTTGTTTTTCATGCTCTTTTTTTATGAATATCATTTAGGAATAGAATTTCAAAATTTAGTTCTTAGCTGCTTTTGTTGCCATACAGCAGTTGGTGTTTATTGTTTGTATATACACCTAATGCGAAGACAATTTAGAAGTTGGCTGAGCTTATAGTGTGATGATTCCACATTGTAAATCTATATTTTCATATGTTCATATTATTGAAGAAAGTGACCTTACATTATAAACCTTTTTTTATTACTTCATCTGTTTGTATTTTTTTGGTAGTATGAGATTACGGAGAGTAAGTTTTATTTCCTAAATTACCATTTATTGCAATTGAATGTATCCTATAATTAGGAATCAGACTTATAGTTGTTATTTATTAACTTATGACTTAATGGGCTTCTTTAGTGCCTTCCGGAGATAATGGTACAAGGCATGGCAGACATGAGGTGGCTATAAAGGATAGCACCCTGACAGCCAAGCCTAGCCTAGTTGAGAAAGATACTCATGGCATTAGCCAGCCCCATTCTCTGGTACCACCATCAAGCAGCAGCTTGCCTCATCAATCACTTCACCCACAGCCAAGCCAGCAGCCACTTTTTTCTCATTTGCATTCCAGCACAGATAATCATTTAGCTGGTACGTTGTTGAACAATGGTAGACTCTGTTCATGCTCATGTTTGGAAGCTGGTTTTGCATATGTGCTGTCACTCTTCCTAGTTCTTTTGCATCAGGATAAAATATCAGATTCATTTTGCTTGCTCAATTATTATAAGTTTAAAATGTCGAGGTACTGATGAAGCTTGATGTTATTAAGTGGACTGCTGTTACTTTTGTCTGCATCAAAGTCAGTTTTTTGGAACACCATGTTGCTTAATAATTTTTTTTGGCGATTTTGGGACTTCTTCAAAAACAAGCGTCTTTGATGGGTGCAGAATAAAGTCCTTTCGACTGATTGTCCTCTTAGTCTGCAAAGCTGTATGTAGTGATTTAAGGGTTTCGTTTTATTGTGAGTTAAATCCCTGGTGTCATCTTATAAGATTGTGTTATTATAAAAAAAATGTCATTTAGGCATTTGGCTCTTGAGAATTTAGATAATAGTGAAATGGAAAATGAACATCGTTTTATTTTTTGAAGCAAAGTTGAGTAATTCATTAAACATAAAGAGAAGTACAAATAGTGCATGGCAGCCAGGCATAGAACTGCAGACTCAGCCCAAGAGGGGAGTTGCAAAGTTCACTGACCACATAAAAGGGCAAGGAGCATACAAGTCGGTCATTGAAAACATAACTAAAACCTAAGAACACAATCCCAGCAGACAAGAGATAAGGAGAATGACTCTAATCGCATGAGTTGAGGTTTCCTAAGCAGCTTAATGATTGGGAGATGAGGTGGAGAAATGTATAAGCAGTATGATTATGATATATACAGTCTAATACTGGGATGAGTTTAGAGCTGGAGTGAGTATTAAAAGGCAGTAAATTGTTGTTGGTTTGTGCTGTATCATGATTTAGAATTGCAGTCTGTTGGAACTTGTCCATAGCAAGTGTTGCATTTGGCTCAACTATATTTGAGGAAGTAATCTTTTGCGCTGGTGATTTTGCTAGTATTCTAGAGTTGTGATTAATATTTTAAAATACATTAATTGGGCACAATACTTTTCAAGGTGTTTAAATTAAATCAGGCTGCTACTTGTATAATATATTCACACAAATAAAAGAAACAAAATTGTGCATCACATTATTGTTCCACCAGATCATTAAAGAAAGTCCCAAATTTGAAGTTGTGCATCCCAATGCCAGGCATAAGGAAAAATTTTCTAGAATCTTTGTTTCAGCATTGTGGCATTTTAGCTGATCAGTGGTTGAAAAGCTTTCATTTTGGGTCATTAGATAAGTCAAATCACTGAACCAAAGAAGCCCTTAGTTTTGCACATCCCAGCTACTCTTAAGATCACCTATTAACATGTGTATCTAATGAACACAATATTTCCTTGTACTGATTCTTGATCTCTTAAAAGTTTCATTCATGGAAACACTAAAATTGACAAAATGAAAATTATTTTGAAAATAGTTGTTCTTTTCTGTCTTTGTACTCTTCATTAGTAAGTTATATCATTGTAATAGTATCATGGAGGAGCTCAAGATCTATCGCTATTATGGCTTCAGTTGTTTGCTGATACAATATTATGTTACTTATTTTGCTTTTTGTACAGCATTGGGAAGGTCCTACCTTGACATTTTTCTCATTTCAACTGGATTTTTTTTTTCGTAACCTATGATATTTCTTTCATGTATTACTTGCAAATAGAGTAGGTAATAATGTAAAGCAATCACAAGTCTTCTTACGTCTTTATGCCTTTATTTCTTCAGCATGTGTGCATTTGATGTATATTATTTGTGTGGCGAAATTTTGTGGTATACATTGTTCAGATATTTGTTTTGTCTTATAATTGTTTTTCATCCAATAGGACTCTCCCACTTGGTGGCTTATATTGATCAGGCTATAAGGCACAGTAGACATGAGGCTTCTTTTGTGGATCATAGTGTTGCCAACCCAAGCCAAATGCGGAATGATAATTTTGGCACCAGTTGGCAACATTCTCAGGTGCCCCCATCAAGATATAGCCAACCTTTTCATGATAGACATGATGCTTCTTTTTTGGTACAAAATGATGCTTTTGGCCCCCTCTGTCTCCGCTCTAATGTGCCCCTCTCAAGCAACAAACAACCTCCTCGGTTGCATCAGCATCAAACAAGCACCAATCAACCACCACAATTTTCACAGTTACAGGCAGACACAAATAGTAATTTTGCAGGTATCGGCATATTGCACATTAACTACAGGACTAGAAATAGAAAAAATTTAACTTGTCGCAATTCTTGCATGTTTATCAAGTTTTGGCTCTATTTTTCTTTTGCAGTAATGTCTTATTTCGTTAGCTGGATAACACATATAATCTGCAGTTGCATTTAACGCAAGTTCTTACATAACATTTGATGTTAGACAAATCTGACCATTCTTTTACCTGGTGCAAGAGTTTGAATTGGGAAATTTATACTCTATTTGCATCAATGTCCTGCTTTATGGGAATTGTTCCTTTATATTTTAGATTTTTTTTTAAATCAAAAGAATTGTTGGGTGTGCAGAAGTCAAAAGCAATAGAGGTCAGAGTAGAGGTAGAGATATTGGAAGCTTATTGATGGTGATAATTTGTTATTGGATGTGGTGGCATTTCATTTAGCATTTTCACATACTACTGTGCTTTTGAAATGTTAATAATAAAGAAACTATTATAGTAAGGAAGTGCCGATGCATGGGAGGTGCACCTCTATTATAACATTGGCATTTGGTATAATTTGAGAAGCCAACCTTGATGTAGAATAAGTTTTAGTAAAAATAGTCTAGTACGCATTAAAGTTACAGAAGGGGTGATCTGAATGAACATTTGAACTTAGATAAAACTAATGTTTGTAAAACTGGTTTGGAGGAAGTGATTAGTGATTCATTAACCAAGTTTTTGCTGTATTTGTCACATACGGATTAGGCTAATCAATTACAGATGTCCCAATGGATGCTAGCTGTAGAGCTCTTTGCTTGATTGAGATCAGGTGAAAAAGATATACACCCAATGCTGTATTAAGTTGTACTAGGAATGCTTTTCTGTCAATTATTTCAGTGGAGCGAAGACAATATTTTCACCACTCCCTGACTGGGTAAGGATATTTGATATTGGTGGTGCTTATATGATTATATTTGACAATTCTTTTCCTGTCCTTTGTCACATCCATTTCTATACAGTATATTTTTATACATCAATTCTTTTTGTTTTGTTGTGTTAGTAGAATTGACATCTTACTGCAGTTGTATAATGAGATTGATTATTGTTAGTTTAAGGGAGATTTGTTACTTGTGTTTATAAGAAGCATAAATTTGGTTAGTGTTACAGAACAAATATTTGGATGACTATATTAGGGAATAGTAGTATAGAATATTTGATAATTGGAGAATATCTTTTAGATTCTTATTTTGGTAGGTGTCTGCTAGGGTTTGCTATTTATATAGTGTCCTGTGTCTGTAGAGGATCATCCTCAGTCTTTGTCATTTTCGTATCTACTCTTAGAGAGTTGGGATTCGACCCTTGGGTTGGGAATTTGGGATTCGTCTTGGGACAATTATATTTGCAATTGTTAAATTTGTCTATTTAGTTATCATTTTCATTCTTTACACCTTGCCATCGTTTTATCTCTAACAAATTGGTCCGACCTGCCATTGTTTTGCATCTGAATGGTATCAACCAGCATGGAATCTTGAGTGGCCAAGTTAGAGAAAACGGTGGCTGATTTAGCTGCCAATATTGTTGATTTCGCTGCTTCTTGCATTAAACTAAGCAGTTTATGGAGGCGCAGTTGCGCTGTCAGCAGGAAATTGTTGATCAGTTTCTGGCACACTTGGCTTCATTGCAAAACGACACAGAACTTTCCATCCTGGTGCCCGCTTCACATCCTTTGGGCCTGCACCATTACCCTCATCTATCTTTGTGGTGACAGACCCTGCTCCAAGCCAACCCATCACACCACATATTGCTCCACCCACCCAACCTGCCAAACAGCCTGTAACTTCTACAAGTAGCCCCCAATTTTCCAATCAGCCACACCATCGCACCGCATCCTCTCTTTTGCCAACATCTAGTTCACCCACCACTACTGCCTTCAAGCCAAGCTTTTTCCGTCGTCCCTTTCAAGAGAATCCAAATGTTTGTTGTCAACACCTCTGTTTTTATTGCCGACAATTTCCTTTTTTGCCTGTTTGTTCAACCCAGCCTTTTTGGTATTTTCTGGTGGCAGCAAATGAAGATGTTCTTGCAGCGGCTGCCTTTGACCCATGGTAGAACGAAATCCCATCTCTGGCTACTGGTCATATTGTTTCCACCTCCCCACAACTTCCCCTCCTTGATTTTTTGGTTCTCTCCATAGATGAGTTTTCTACAAAAATGGGGTCTCACTGTAAGGGTCTCCATGGACAGTTTCAGTGTTTTGGTTGGAGGTTTGGAACATGTTGTCACTGGTCTTGACTGTCTCCACAGATGTTGTCTCTGGGTGGGCACAATTGAAGGTCTTCCTGAGAAAGCTGATGGTCACTCTCTTCTTCTTATCTGTTATTGGGAGGATTGCATCACGAAGGTTCTTTCCAAAAGAAAAAATATATTTCATGATGTTGCTTGGCTTCAACATTTTGCGCTGCCTCTGTTGTTAATGGAAAGATTGAGCCAAGGCCGTGCCATATTTTCCTGCAATCTGGAGCAACCCCACTTTGTTATATTGTGGCCTGGTGACATTAATTTGTGCAACATTTTGCTAGTACAGCCTTGAGGACAAGGCTAATTTTCAAGAGGGTGGCAATTTTACGGAACTAATATTTGGATGACTATATTAGTGAATAATAATATAGAATATTTGATAATTAGAGAATATCTTTTAAAGTCTAATTTTGCTAGGAGTCTCCTAGGGTTTGCTATTTATATTGTGTCCCTTGTCTGTAGAGGATCATCCTCAGTCTTTGTTATTTTAGTATCGACTCTTAGAGGGATTCAACCCTTTGGGTTGGGAATTCTGGATTCGTCCTGGGATAATTGTATTTGCAATTGTTAAATTTATCTATTTAGTTATAATTTTCATTCTCTACGCCTTGCCATCGTTTATCTCTAACAGTTAGACAATTAATTCTCCTTGCTGCCACCCTTTCTTCTTCCATCCCTCTTGCCCACAAATGCATCATGTCCAACTGCAATAGATTTATATAGCATATGAACCTCTTTATATGTTCTTTTCTTCTTGTTAGGCACAACATAGTTAATACTTGGTAAGTAGAACCATATGTATGCTGCTGAAATTTTTGGAAATATCAGGTTCAGTAGACATTTTCTTTTCTATTTTCTATGGTTTATGCCTTGGCAACTTCTCATGTACCTTTGTAATTTCTTTGTGTTGTAGTTGTTCCCCTGATGATAATTATTAGATGGCTAATTTAAATTGGATAAGAAAAGTAACATTGAGGATAAGATAGAACAGTAGTAGGACAGGTTCATTGTTTAGGATGTCTTGTTTAAATGCTTAAGTGTTACACTATGAATTGCTTAGGCTTCACAATTTTTTTAAACACACTGTAACATCTATTATCTTTTCTTTTCCGAATTGAAGGCCATTGGCGTATCTAGGCATGAACTTTAGTTTTTACTGGTATATAATGTTTCCTTATTATGATAACTTCTGATGGATTTTTTTCCCCAGGAAAATCACCCATGCCATCTGGAAATGATAGTTATTCGAGCAGGACACATGAACTAGAAAACTCTGCAGGGTCTGGAGCTGAAATCCCCTCTCTTCCTGACCATTCACCACCCAATAAGCTTTCAGGAGGGCACAATCAGCCGAACAAGTCATTACAGTGCGTAAAGAGAAAGAGGGTTCGAGGCCAGAGATGGTGTCGTGATGTATTGAACTTGCCCGATGGAGAGCGTATGCATGTCTCCATTAATTCATTGGGACAGCCCATAGGCACTGAAGCATTTAAGCTGGCATCCTTCTTGGGAACCATAGCACGAAATGGTAAGATGTGCCCACTTACCATTCCCGATTGGCGTGCAATGCCCGACGAGAAGAAAGAGGAGATGTGGCTGTTTGTCCTAGTATGTTATCACATGCAAACACTTTTTATTTTAAGAATGCTAAAAGCCACGATTTGTATGTGCTGCAAGTGGAAGGGGTGGCAATTGATTTTTTATTTTTTATGATGGTATAATTTCACCAAACATTTTGAATTTTCCACCAATTCCACTTGTGGTAAACACAACTAATGTGTTCTAGCATTGCCCGTGTTCTTTACTGGTAATGGGGGGTCTGAGCAAATTTTAGGTCATTTTTTCCCAATGTACATCATAAAAAAAAAATCAATTCCCATCCCTTCCACTTCTGTTGAACACAATTAATGAGTTCTAGCATTGCCCTTGTTCTTTACTGGTAATGGATAGAGCAAATTTAGGTCGTTTTTTCCCTATACAAAATGACGTTCCTCACGCTCTTCCTTTTCTGTCCTCTCTTTAATGATGTGTTGTTCATAATCTAATATTACTTTTCTCTTTATGTGCTAGACAAAGGTTGACATTGACCCAAAATGCAAAAGTTGGGTACTGAAATCTATTGCAAAAAAATGGAGGAACTTTAAGGCAAGATTGAAGGCTGAATATTACGACCTTTGTAAGACTGATGAAGAACGTCTCATACACCGTGATAAAAGGGTCCTTCCAGATCAATGGCCTGTTCTCGTATCCTATTGGAACTCTGAGGAATTGCAGGTATCAGCAGCAATGATTTGAGGTTTACTTTTAAAGACACATTCGACATAAATATACGAGGCATTAAAATTGATCCTTCTGATGGTGTTTGCAGTTGCGTTGTGAAATAAATAAGGCCAACCGTGCAAATCAGAAGGTTACCCACACTTCAGGTACAAAGAGCTTCGCGAGGTTACGTGAGGAAGAGGTAACATACTGCAACATATTTCTCAATAATCACTCTATTTTCAATTCTATGATGTAATGCTTTCAATCAATTCTGTGTATATGAGCACAGAGAGCAAAAAGGCCTGATGGGAGTGAGCCAACTAGGGCAGATCTGTACATAATGACCCGCACACGCAAGGATGGACAACCTCTGAATGAGAAGGCTGCGGAAATAATTGTGTGTTAAATGGAATAGGACTATGCAAACTGATCAGTCGTTATCTTTTTCTGTTCAATATTGATTCATTCTGTTATAGCTCAATTAACTTAACAATCAGAATGTTTCTGTCTTCACTTCAGGCAAAACTCAATGAACAGGCAGCTCAAAAACAACTGACTTCGCAGACCAGCAATGACTGTGAAGATACCTTTATTCAAGTCATGGGACCAGAAAAATGTGGGCAAGTTCGCTGTTATGGATTGGGTCCTACTCCTTCTGAACTGTGGGGCAACAAACGTGGCCAATCTCGGTTGATGCAGGTTGCATCAGAAGCCAAAAGAGCAGCTCATGAGGAGGTAAGCAAGATGTTAGCAAAAATGGATTCCATGGAGCAAAAGTATGCTTCTATGGAAGCTCAGATATCTAGCATGACTTCTAGCATGCAGAACCTCCTCGAAAAGATGGGCGGGGCATCTAAAACCTCAGGTGTTAAACAGGTTCGTTTGCTTGTATAGGTTTTCTGTTTGTTGCACTGTCGTGTGACGGTATTTTAAGGAGTGAGCATCTGGTTTGGCTTGGTTTTGAATTGAACTGAACTGATTTTGAAAATCAAGCAAAGAGAACATGTTTGAAAAGGTGAGATACTTAACTGAACTATTGGTTTGACCAAAGTTAGTTTTATTTTAATTCAGTTTTTTTTTAAATATGAGTTTATTTCTTGGATTTTATTCAACTTTTGTGAACCAGATTTCTCTATGTGTAAACTGAATCAAACTTTTGAGTCTAAATCAAATTGGGCCAAAATTTTGCTCATTCACTTTTACTTTTTATTACTGTTACATTTCTGATAAATGCTACTCACTCCAGAGACGGGCACACTCCTCATCATCCAGTCGCTCAATTTCATCCAATGAGGTGACAGTTCCTTCTCTCTAAATTCTTCTTTCACATTCTTTCGAAATTCAGCTAAATTCTTTGCAGACTTTTTGTATCTGAAAAATCAAGGTTCAGGTTTACGTTCCATATGGACTTTGAAACCATATTTTGTTATCAATATGTAAAATTGTTTGAACTTTTATTTCCTGATAGCTTTGTGGATTTCATTCCTAAATTCTATGTATTTGTGCAGGGTTGGAGACTAAATATGTTTATTTAGGAGAGATCAGTCTGTTGGTTATTATATGAAGCTTGATTATTCCTAAATCCCTATCTAACTCCATCTATGTGTACTTTGGATCATATTGATGCGAAGCCCCACAAGCACCTTTCATCATTGGCATGTTGTTATGTTTGTTAGAGTATCTCCAATGCTTTCTTCAAATTGATAATCTTCTTTATTATGAAGAGTCAACAACTAAAATTCAACTCCAATCTACTTTGTATCTCACTTTTTATCTCTAAAAATAAAGTAGAAAGTGAGTTTCACTAGCTATATCTAAAGAGTCCAAATGGCTCTATCTTGTATGTCATTAATCAAATTCATATATTTTATTCCCTTTCTCTTCACTTTGTTTTATTTACTCATTTATCTTCTTCAATCACCATTTACTTAAAATTTGTAATTATATGATTTTAGACAGTTGAGTTAAAAGAGTAGCATTAGAGATAATTTCTATGTTCAATCTATATAATTAATGATGCTCTCTATCTTTATCAAACAGTGCTTAAAAATAGAGAGCACCATTGGAGATGCGCTTAAATTATTTATGTTTCAGTCATAAATTTGCCCTTGTACATCTAAAGTTGGTTTTCTTGTTGCTGTAGTCTGTAGATAATGATCAACAAACCACCGGAGCTTTTGACATGCTTAGGACTATATTAATATTTTGCAATAACTTTAAGCTGCACATGTGAATTACTATAATCAGATCAAGTTTGTTCCATTATTTTGGTACAGATGGCGTGTCCTGAAACTGATGATGGCCCTGCGATCATCACTGTAGTCTCATGATGGCAGCTGGAAAAACAGATCAATCACTGCTAGAGCTAGGAATCAAGGTGAGACTAGCAAGAGAGGAATAAAGGTGTATTTTAGAGCTGCTCTGTGATTCGCATTTTTCCTAATAGGTATCGTGGGACTGCTCTCAAGGCAGGACTCTTAGACTATGTTTGGATTCAGTTTTATAACAATGCATCTTGCCAGTATTGCTCAGGTAACACTACAAACCTCATAAATTTATGGAATTGTTGGACCACAACCGTGAAGACAGGAAGAATATTCATGGGATTGCCGGTGGCAGGCCTACGAGTAGACCTCTCAAATCCTTCCGGTGACCGAGAAATGACTCGGTAGTTGTATTTAATGCTCATTTGAAGCTCAGTTTAGACTTTTACGAGTGATTCAACAGCAAATCAGGCTTGCTTTATGTGTCGCTGCATACATATATAATCTGATCTTTTTGTTGACCGACTCAATGCGCAGAATCGACAATCAATTTTTTGTTTAGAAAAACCATATTAATATAGGCAGATTTTCCATTTACTATCAAATATTGTGGAACTAATTAACATCGACAGTAATCTTGTTGGTTAGTCTGGTTTAATGTAAACGATCAAAAGATTTCTCTTTAATTTGATTCTACTTTAATGGTATTTGAGTAAACTCAACTTTAAAAAGTGGTTGAATTTCTAAGGAGTAAGAAGGTCGCAGGCTCAATTTCTAGGGAGCAAAAAGAAACGTTTAGTCCGGAAAAAATTGATCCTGGTTGGCAGTTGAGTTACAACAATACTCAAGGCTTCAGCCTCGCAAAACATGGCTAATTATCATATACCCTCATAGTGATGTCACTATTTATATTCTCTCTACTGGGAATGAACTAAAGCACAATCCTGTCCCACCGGAAGACATGCAAATGTTGCCATAGCCTTCCTCAACAAATATGGAAATGGCCAAAACCCTGAAATGAATCTTGCTGGTCACTGCAACTCTGCCGCAAATGGTTGCACTGCTGTCAGGAGTGGCATCAAAAGTTGCCAACAGCGGGGTGTTAAATTGACGCTTTCCATTGAAGGCTGATGCCAGATATGTTGCAGACTATTTAACTTGATCGTTATATGCAGGAAAACTATTTCTGGTGTTGCTGGCCACGCCGGCCATTGCAGGAACTGTACTCACTTCTCAAACCCTTCCGCAGATAAAGAAGTAACCTAAGTATGGAGGTGTTATGCTTTGGCCAAAGTATCATGATGATGAACAGAATGGTTACAGTTCTCAGAGAAGCATGAAAACTTTGAACAAGTCATCTTTCACTTTCTCCACCCAAGAATAATAAATGGAGCACACATGCAAAAGGCTTGCTTTCTTCAATAGTCGTTGATAAAAAGAAAGTCCTTGCCCTGCAATTTAACAATGTCAACTAAATCTTCTACTAAACTCAGTTCCCATTAGTAATATACAAATATAGGCATTGAAGCAGTCTATGGCTCCATTTGGATAAGCGATCAGTGCAGCAGCTGCTCGAAGTGTTTCAGAACCGCTGCTCTAACAGCTCTATCCAAACAGGGCCTACAACTTGTACTCCCCAACATCCAACTCACCTGGAGCAGTTATAAGGCATTTGCAAAAAGTTTCTTCTGCATTATCAGTAAAATCCATGAATATGGGACATACTCCCTGGTATAAAGCCATCCTCCGTTGCATGTCCTCTTTCTGCAAAAACAGAAATCACATGGTTACTCAAACTTTCAAATTGACAACCTTCCAACATTAAACTATGAACTTCGTGAATTCTATTTTCAAGCAATTAACATGTTAATGTATTAATACCTCTAGAAATTATATTAATTACAAACTTGAAATTGAGGGACCAAGAAACTCACTCTTTTATGGATGCAAAATACAGCGCCTGAAGAGCGCTAATTGCCAAGTAATAAAGCCATCAAGCCAGTTCCTAACAATTGATGTTCCAAGAGAGTTTGACATCATGGTTGCGAGATATGCACAGTTCTCACACATGCGGTTCTACAGAAAACAAGAAGCATTCTGCAAACACTCTTTTCACAAACAAAAGAAATATAAATGATGAGTATAGTTGTATGCCAATTACCTTGAAGGCTTGACGAAGATTAGATGGCATTAGTCATTAGACCACCAGCAACGGTTGCTTCCACTGGTAATGCAACAGTGTGAATAACTTTCACTGCTTTCAATGTGAATCTACAAGGGGAATATAACGTCACAAGACACTTCTGAAAGTTAAGGCACAGGTTTTGTTACTACCGCAGGATCAACCACCCACTTACTTTTCATTAGCAGTCTCTCCAGAGAGCATGAGCATGATCGAATCAGAACCCTCACAGAAAGCAACAGCAATGTCTGATACCTCTGCTCTTACTGGAGTTGGATGAACAATCATGCTTTCAGCATATTTGTTGCCACAGTGACAACCTTTCTGATGCTCCGACACAGCCTGATTATCTCTTCCAGCAAATTGGAACAGATCAATCAAAATCATTTCTGTTCTAAGAATAACGGCCATCGACTTTGATGAGAACACTATCAGATACTACAATTATCTGCAGAAGTGGAACCTCCTCAATAGGGAGCTGAGTGCCAAGATCTTCTCTTGCAACCATTGCCTAAACAAATGGAGAACCAAATTGATGGTGCCAACCGCTCTTAAGGGAAAAAAAATCTTGCAAGTTCAACAAATGGAACCAAATTGATTCCTTAATCCAAAAATCAAGCTTTAAAGCAAAATCAAAACTGAGAATGACAATAGTTAAAATGACATCATCCCCCAAAACCACCAACAAGGTAATGTAAAAAATGAAGAAATAGAATGCAATTTTTTTCCCTTTTCTTCAAGTTTACCAAGGGGACAAGGAAGTGAAGGGTCAAAGTAGAATATATTTAATGGGGGAATATAGGACACAAACTCTAATAAATTCAACACATTAATTCAAAATTAATCATAATAACATCGTTCAATCAGCTTCATCTACAGTCGCTCGATGGATCGGCAGTTCAAAGATGCGATGGAACTTGGAAGGAATCAAGAGATTACTCATCAGATGGTGTGATTATTCAATGCAAATTTGGAATAGAATCTGCACTTTCAATTTTTACAATCACTTGCATATCTGCCCCACAGCCTACAAAAATGAAAAAGAGAAAATGTTATACACCAGAAATCAAGCAATATTGCAAACTACTTTTCTATATATAGGAATCAGAAGGATTATTACTTTGCAGATAATTCTTCAATTCATGAACTACTTGTGCATCTTAACAAAGGAAACTGCAACTATACTTTGTTGTCCAATCTGAATATTATATCATCCCAATCTATGTCTGCAGCAAAGAAATGAAAACAGTGTACTGATTGTAAGGGGTAAAGAACGGAAACAAACAAACAACTATAGTTCAGTTGCCAACCAGTGAAGGCAGGGTTGCCGCATTCTTCTGTTTTAGACTTCATCTTGCAGTACTTGAAAGGAACAAAAACTGATTTACAACTTCAATAGAAGCTCAAAAATACACATTAATAAAACCCTTCAATATTGAGTTCAAGCCTTAAGGTATGAGAAATCTCTAAAGTTCAGTAAGAAGAAAAAAACAATATCAAAACATACTAATTTTTCTTATATATTAAACAAAAAAATAACAGAGACATGGCCTGCTAGGTAACACCAAACTCAAGCATCAAGTCCCCCTCCTCGGAAAACAAGAAACATAGACAAGCAATCAAATGTAAACCACACTGTTACACTGTATGGTTATAACTCAATTCTTTTTTGCAGAGCAGAACTATATTGATTCACAATAAAGATTTAAATATGAAATGAAATATCCGTAATTTACACTATTGCATTCAGTTCTTATCAGAAAAAATAAGAACCTGCAAGAATTGCAGTCAAATCCACCAAGTGAAAAACAAAACTATAACTCCAACTAAGAAAATAACGTCTTTACTGGACAATGAAGAAGCTCTATTTGGTATGAGAAATGCCAAGTGATCATCCACCAAAAAGTCTCTTGAAATTCCCAGGAGCATTGATAACACCTCAAACACCATGAGTGCTGGATTTTTAAGGAACACCTCACCTGAATGAATTGCAGCTAAAGCAGCTCTGATGTTCATTTCAAATGCAATGGATCAATTTTCCAATTTCATTCTAGGTCAGTACATCTATCTGAATAGACTACAACTTGACTAACTCCCGTCTTTCCCTTCATCTTCAGATTCTGCACTATCTTCTACAATTTATACATCCTCATGACTATGCACATTGTCTTCTTTATCAGTTTCGGACATTGTCCTGGTTTGTTTGTCGTTAGTATTTTCGACATCATCTTCTACTTTCTCTTCACTTGATTTTTCCCTGTTCTCTACAACATCTTCTTCCCTTGCATCCTCAACTACCTGAAGAAGCTCTGGTGGAACTGCTGCAGGGTCCAGCTCATGACAGCCTTTCGGAGCATTTGGACCTTCCTGACCTGTGAGCAAATATGATGGAACAATATGGGAAAATCGAAACATCTCATCCTGTGGAATCCTCCTGACCTCTGGAGGTTCCAAATGCCGGTGAAACACTGTCTTGAAACCAGCAACTTTCACCAAGGGAGTGAAAGTCACACCTAGCTCTTCATTATAGTCTTCAAGTACTTCGACCATGTCATATTTGTGTATCACCTCATCGGCTGTTAGCTCATTCCAGTCAGGAGACCAGTTACTATAGATAGCCCAAACATCACCCTTCTTGGGATA
>CAODLS011580619.1:0-10535 GCA_948243855.1 Flueggea neowawraea
CATGAGAAAAAAATAATGCTTCAGACCAAATTTTAAGAAGACATTCTCTACATCTTAAATGGAAACAGAATGCAACAATAGGGCCGCACTTACTTGGATTGTGATAACTCCTTCTTTGCCAACCTTCTCCATGGCTTTTGCTATCAACTCACCGATCTCCCTCTCTCCATTTGCTGATATTGTACCAACTTGAGCAATTTCTTCTGATGTGCTAATCATTTGAGCCCTGCTCTTCAAGTTTGTAACAACAGCATCAACAGCCATACTGATACCACGCCTTAGGTCCATTGCATTCATTCCTGCCGCAACTGACTTGCAACCTTCAGTGAATATAGCTCGCGTCAAAACAGTAGCACAAGTGGTCCCTGCAAAACACATCAAGTTATTGTTCTTTAGTCGATAAAAAAATAATAGAACCAACCTGACTTTGACAGTGTAATCTGTAAACAAAATCAAAAGTCTAATAAATTAGGCTTACCATCTCCAGCAACATCATTGGTTGCATTTGCAACCTGTTTCACAAGACTCGCACCAATATTCTTGACTTTATCCTTGAACTCAATGCTCTTTGCAACAGTAACACCATCCTTTGTCACTTTGGGGGCACCAAAACTTTGTTCGATAACAACATTGCGCCCCTGTAATACACAATGACAAGCATCGTATTGTGAACCCACTCAACAGGACAAAATTTTACCATTCTATCCAACTAATGAGGCGGTACTTTCCAAAAAACCATAGCAGAAACAAAACCACCACATTGTATGCAAATGCAAACCATATTTTTTTTAAAAAATGGCCAAGAAACAACATTCTCTCCCACATCCAATTGATGACACATTTAACACTTTCCATTTTTTTGATTTAGTACTCTCAACTTAATTGATTGGTCATTTCCGACACAAGTTCACAATGACAAGTTCGTTGACTATGGGTACAACAGAAGGATCAGCAATAATGGTTATGAAGTACCTTAGGACCCATGGTGACTTTGACCGCATCCGCAAGGTCCTCAACTCCTTTGAGCATCAAAGCACGCGCCTCCACGCCAAATTTAATGTCTTTGGCAGCATAGTTCCTGCTCCAGCTCAATCTACTTCCAATCTGCTTATAAAACACAAAAATGAAATCATTTACCAATCAAACCCATCAAAGAATGTAGATGAAGAGAACATACAAATTCCACCAAAAATTCACCTGATTAGTTCCTTTCCTAGCAATCCTGTAATACCACAAACAGAGGGGGAAAAAAATAGAACCATTAGTATAATGCCTCAGTTAAATCAGACAGAGAGAACAATTTTTTTTTATCGAAAAACAGGTTAGGAATAAAAACTGATCAAACTAGTGAGGCAATAAGTGAAAAACTAGGAACGGAAGATACAGTACCGAGCTTTGGAGGCGAGGTTTGAAGCCAAACGATACATATTGCACAAAGTTGTGACAAAACAGAAAAAAGAGTTTTGCAAGAGAGAGGCAAGGTGAGAAAGAAAGAGGAAGATGGCAGAAACACAAGAAGGAAGGAGGAGACAGAGACGGGAAAGAATGGGCTTTTCTAATGAAGAAAAGAAGAGTGTAGAAGCAGTCCAGCAATTTCTAGGGTTTAGGGTTTTTCAGGACCAGCGTATACACCGGAGGTTTTTTATCTTTAAACTACCCTTTTCGTGACACTTTTTGCTTTTCCTTTTCTTTTTTTATTATTTTCTATAGTTTTTGTCAAAATAATTTCTTTTTTTAGTCTTATTTTGTAACTAAGTTGATAGATTCATGTCTGAAATTGATAATTTTTAGTTAGCGTTTATGTGGGGAAAACATTTTTAACGTGTATTTTGTAAAATTGAATATGACACGATCTTTTACAAAAAAAAATTATTACTTAATTCTACTAATTGAATTTAAAAAAAAAATCTAGTTTTCATTTTTTGCTAGTAAAAAATAAGTCATGAATACATTTGGTGGTCAAATTATTGCTTTCCTAGTTTGAATTTAGACGATGTTTGCATTATTTGAAAATAAAAAATCGATAAAAATATTTTGAGTAATTGATATTGGAACTCATCTTTTTTTTCCTTTTTGCAACTATTTTTATTGAATTAGATCAACTAAATTAAAGTGGAAAAAGTGTTGAAATAGAAATAAAAAATTATGGAATAAATAGAAGGGGTGTAGGCTTTTTTCCAAATTACAATGTAATTCATAAATGTAGCTTGTATTTATAACATTATTCTTTAAATTGCCAAAATCTAATTTAAATTTATATTATTTATATATACAAAAACTTATGAAAATTTTATTTATATCCATGATAAGATGGCAAAAAGAATAAACAAAAACAGAATTTTGAGTTTTTGCAATTTTGTGAATGCTGAATTGGCAAAACTCAACATCAGATATAACAAAAGGGCAAAAAAAACAGAGAAGAAAAAAGTCAAAAACTTGGGAGAGTGCATAGATAGAGTAACAGCCGATTCACCTATGGAGACTTTTATCAAATGACGTGGCTAAATCTAATTAGCTTGCAAAACTCGAACAATACAGTGCGCCGCAGAAGAACACTACCGCACTCTCAACTCCACATTTCTCTGTCGCATCTTCTCCAGCTCTCCTCCCTTACCTCACCATTGTTCATCACTCTCATTGACGGACACAAGACAGAGAAGGAACAAACATGACGGAGGCAACTATAAGGAAGAAGCCAGGGATGGCAAGCGTGAAGGACATGCCGATCTTGCAGGACGGCCCTCCTCCCGGTGGCTTTGCGCCGGTCCGGTACGCCCGTCGTATCCCAAACAAGGGGCGCAGTGCTATGGCCATCTTCCTCACTGCTTTCGGAGCTTTCTCTTATGGCGTGTACCAAGTGGGTCAGGGTAACAAGATCCGGAGGTTGGTATTGTTTGTTGTTTTTACCGTTAAGGTTGCAGTCTTTGATGAGTTTTTCGCATCTGGGTATTTTTTGATTTTTGTAAATAGGATAGGAAATGTGAGAATTGGTTGGTTCTAATGATTAGGATTGGAAGTGTGGTTGTTAGGTCTGGATTTATTGGTTAGGGTTCTTGAATTGGTTCTCTCATGATAATCGAATGCCTGAAAGCGTGATTTCTTGTGGATACTATGATTATTAGTTTCTATTGCATACAACTGATTTTAGTTAATAGAAATTATATTTGGTTTCTGGGATCATTATCGATTGCTCGAAAGGTGAATTTGGTGTTAATGTGAAACGTGATGCGGGAATTATTTCAGTATGGCATTTGCATAGAGGAACAATGTTTGCGTCATAACATTTACTTGGGAAGAATCTTGCTGTAAGCACTACTTGGGCTTATATGGCTAAGATACACGATTATGTTTGTAGACAGTTTGCATTACTTTCATATGTATTTTAATTAAATGCTTGAATTTTGCACAATGCAGGGCACTTAAGGAAGAGAAATATGCTGGTCGCAGAGCAATTTTGCCAGTCCTTAAAGCTGAAGAAGATGAAAGTTAGTGACTAGCTCTCTTTGTCTAGCAATTCCCTTTTTGATTTTCTCTTAATTTTTGAAAAATTCAATCTGATCCTGTGTTTTGTCTGTTCTAATTTCATTAGATTTGTCAAAGAGTGGAAGAAATATCTTGAGTATGAGGCTGAAGTGATGAAGGATGTGCCTGGTTGGAAAGTCGGAGAGAGTGTCTATAATTCCGGGAAATGGATGCCTCCAGCTACCGGTGAGCTGCGTTCAGAGGTCTGGTGACTGCATTTTATAAGCAGCTCTTGTGGTTCATGTTTAATAGTCAAGAGTTGTCATCTTTTCTTTCATCGGAGGTTTTTCTGTCTCTTGGTGTTTTTTCCTTTTCTGTTAAATAAAATTATAGCTGATAAGCTCTTTAGTCTTTGGATGCACTGAAAATACCTCCACAAATATTTGCCTTTTTTTCTGTGTCATCATGACATCACATCCTCTTCCCTGGTACCTGAAAACTTGGAGCTGAAGAACTTTTTTAGTTCTGACTTGCATTGTTATGTTATTGTGAAGAAGGACCAATTGTACACAGAAAGATTAAATGACCATAAAATTGTAATCCAAGGTTGGTATTAGGGCTAGGGATCACAGCTGCTGTTATGCTGCTATTGGAAATTTTAGTAAAAATGTTGTGTTTATTTGCATTTAGATTATGAAAATTGAAATAAACTGAGCTGCAGTCTTGTTGTTATTCAGGTAGAGCGAGTAACTCGGCTAAACCTTTCTTCTTTAAGCAATTGTTTTTGAGAAGCTCTTGAGATTAGTCATGAGTCATTTTGTGGATTAATCATCAGTTTATTAGAAAGAATACTTTGTGTAGCTCATAATAGTTTGGAGTTTCTGGAGATACAACTGGCTAGAAATACATTCTTGTTGTTGATGATGAGGTTTATATTCGATAGTTGACCTGGAGAAGCGCCCTAGTGCTTCTGCAGAAGATTTTATAGATCTGGTTACTGCATAAATGTAGTTCAAGAAACCAAATATTACGTGAATGCAGTTATCTCTAGCTCATGCTTATCATTAGAGTCATCTTCAGCTTTAGGTAAGTTTAAGAGATTGAGGTTCGATTTTTAGAGTTGACATCAAAAGCGAAAAAGATTGGTTAACAATATGCATCATAATATTGGTGGTTCTGGCCGACTCTGGTTATTTTGAGATAGTAATTCCATTTGTCTGATTTCTTCGTCTGATGCTTAGAATAGGCTTACCCTCTCAATGTTATCTTGGCTTCATTTTGGATATTCTGCAGCCAAAATTCTCTAGCTTTTAGAGTCTTCAAGCCTTCTTATGCCTATGAACGTGTGTACGTCAATTGAAACGTAAGCAAAATTACCCATGTTGAATTGTTGGTTTGATTCTAAAATTACTGAAGTAATGCAAGAAACTTAAAACAAGACTTCAATTTGGCAATGAAGCACGGTTAGTTTTATTGATATAATGAGGTTTTTCGATAACATTAGTCATGGCCAGTCATAATGAGGTTGAAACCTGTTCTTTCTAATCTTGTCTCTGATAATCAATGTGCCTTCGTGCCTGGGAGACTTTTTTCCGACAACGCGGTTATTGCCTTCGTATTACAGCACTATCTAAACAGCAGGACTAGAGGATTGGTGGGGTTTGCCTATCTCAAGATTGACATGAGCAAGGCTTACGACCGCATCGAGTGGGATTTCTTAGAAAAAATGCTTGCAACGATGGGTTTTATAACTCGGTGGATCCAATTACAGATGAGCTGTGTGAAGTCTCCCCAATTCTGGATCAAGTCGGATAAGGGATTATTAGGTCCTGTTGTTCCTAGTGGGGGGCTTCGCCAAGGGAATTCCCTATCCCCCCACTTGTTCATTTTATGCGCTGAAGGGCTTTCTGCCTTGATCAGGAGACGCGAATCTGAGGGCCGAATTAATGGATGTCGTATTGCTAGAACCGCCCCTTCTATTTCTCATTTGTTGTTGGCGGACGACAGCTGTCTGTTTTTCAAAGATTGCGTGGAGGAAGCTGAAACCATAAGAGATGTTCTTGATGTTTATGAGCGAGCTTCAGGTCAGTTTATCAACCTAAATAAATCTGCCATTAAATTTAGTAAGAATTGCTCGATGGAGTGCAAGAGGGTTGTATCTAATGTGTTGGGTGTCCGGGAGGTGGATGTTTTTTATAAGTACCTCGGTCTTCTTGCTGAGGTCGGGAAAAATAAACGTGAAGTCTTTGATTATGTAAAGAAGAGGATTTGCAATTTAGTTGAGGGTTGGAACTCGAGGTGCCTCTCTAAAGCCAGGAAGGAAATCTTGATTAAAAGCATTGGTATGGCTATCCCTATGTATGTCTTTGGGATATTTCTCCTTCCTAAAAGTCTTTGTTATGAGATAGAGAGAGTTCTTAATGGCTTTTGGTGGGGCAGTTGTGATGGTTCTGGAGTAAGGTGGATGATATGGGAAATGTTGTGTGCTCCTAAGAGCAGGGGAGGGTTGGGCTTTAGGCGCTTCAGAGAGGTTAATCTTGCCTTTATAGGTAAGATGGCATGGAGACTCACCACCTTTTCTGAAGCGCTGGTTACAAGAGTCTTAAAGGCGAGGTATTTCCCATCGACGGATTTTCTTCATGCTAAAGTAGGTCATAGACCGAGTTTCACATGGACAAGTATTTTAGACACTCAACCCTTAATTATGAAGGGATGCCGATGGAGGGTTGGTAATGGGGAATCCATTGTTGTTGGCAGGGATGCGTGCCTTGGAGATAATGATTGCCCTTATATTTCTTCTTCCATTCGCGATCATATTAAGTCCTTTCATGTTGTTGAATTTATCTGTAATGGGAGCTGGGATGTCAATAAAATTAGGAATACTTTTAATGAGAGGGAGTGCGGCTTGATTTTGAGTATCCCTCTTAGTTTCAACTCTTGCTGTGACAAGATCTACTGGGCTTTGGAAGAGAGAGGTACCTACTCGGTTAAATCTGCATACGGATGCTTAATTGGGGAACTCGAAGAGAGTGCTACTGGAGATGCGAAACTGTGGAATTCTTTTTGGAAACTTAACATGCCAGGTAACATTAAAAACTTCTTTTGGCTTGCAATGAATAATGTTCTGCCTTCAAAGGACAGATTGATTGCTAAAGCTATTAATGTTGATGAAACTTGTATGGTCTGCGGGTTTGGGTTTTAATCTACAGTGAATTGTATGAGGGACTGCCCTTATTCAAGAATGATTTGGCTGCTTTCGGGGCTTCGAATTCAAAGCTTTGTTGGGAATTCATTTTGTGATTGGTTTAAAGTCTTGTTCAAAGATTTATCAATGAATGATCTTGAGTGGTTCTGTTGGCTTTGTTGGGCCTTATGGAAAAATAGAAATGAAGTGGTATGGAGGGGAGGTTCAAGAGACCTGACTCTGTTGTTGAAATCTGCAGAATGAAGCGATTGGAGTGGTTGGAGGCTAGGACTGGGAGTGACTCTTGTGCTGACCTGGCAACTGTAACTTTGCCTGGCTTGAACTCGTGGATTCCTCCGGAGGAAGGCTGGTTCAAAGCCAATTCTGACGTTGCTTGTTTTCAAGATAGACAGCTTATGGGTATGGGTGGCATTGTTAGAAATTCTAAAGGTGCTGTGGTGGCAGTGTTTTCAAAATGCTTTGATCCATGCCTCGCAGAAGCTCTATGCATTCGAGAAATTCTTTCGTGGCTCAAACTTCTACAGGTGGAGCGTGTGATCATCTCTTCTGATGCTCTTCGTGTTGTGGAAGCACTCTCTGAGGATGGCTATGATGAGTCCTACTTTGGTGTTGTTATCCAAGATTGCAGGAACCTGTTATTGTCTCTTAATTCTGTTAAAGTTGAATTTGCTCATAGGACTAAGAATTTAGTTGCTCATCGTCTTGCTAGATCTGCAACTGTGTTGCCGGATTATTGTATCTGGGGAGGACCTTTTGATTATTTGTTGTCCTCTGTTTTGTTCTCTATTTGGAACCAATTTTAAGTCAATGAATTATTCCGGTTTCAAAAAAAAAAACTGAAATAAAACGCATTTTCCCGGACCCTCCAGTAGCACTCGCCACTGTCAGCACACTCGGCACCCTCATCTTTTGTTCTAAAAACATCAATTCCCAGTCTTCTTCTGTCCCCAATTCATACTGCAAAAGAATTGTTCCCATATAACTGATTTTGAAACTGAAATGGAATTCATCTCCAACTGCCAGTGAGTGGATGCCAAGATCATCGTCCTTGGATTTGCAATGAATAATTAAGGGCATCTTGTTTGGAGACATCCCATTTTTTATATGCACTTCATACTTTTCAAAAGTTTCTTGTGCTTCTGGTGTTGTTGGCCACAGTAAACAAATGGAGATGATGAGAAGAGAATGGAGAAATAGGGCATCAGTTGGAGTATTCATGGTGATGCTCGAACGATGTGTTGCATGTTCAGGTAGTTGCTGGTGCTCTTTTTTATAGAACATTGAAGGGTTTACTTAATTATTGTCAGCATATCAGAAAGCCATGCAATCAGTTTGCAGGCTACATTTTTGGTGCTGCCTAATAAATAATGCAGACTGGAATTCTAAATGTGTTTGTCATTTATGGAGGTAATCAGATATTACTGTTATATTTATGTAGAAAAGACTGGATAAGCCCATCGATGAACGACTTGACGCCCATATTCGAACGTCCTCTACCCATTTCGAAATTGTATCCAAGTGGTTTTGACATCTCATACACATTTTGTGTTATTGCAATTAATTTTGATTCTAAAATTACTGAACATAAATTTCAAGAGATTTGAAAACAAGATTTCAAATTGGCAATGAAAATTACGTAATTCTGATTCTAAAAGGCTCCAGTTTTTTGTTGCTGCTTTTTGTTCCATTGATCTCTCTTGTACTGTGTGATTTAATGCTGCGAACAAACGCATTTTTCCTATTCCTAGCTGCTGGGAATGCCGCATGCGGCTGTAAAGCTAAACGCCAACTTGCTGCTTATATACAGCTCTCTTTGTAATGAATGTTCCCTATGGAATGCAATTCACGTTTCGATAAAAAAAAAATGGCAATGAAAATGAAGCGCCGAGGCTATTTATTTAAATAACGAGGAGCTACAAAACCACAAGTGTCAGGAAATCAGACGATAGAAGATAAGGCGGAAACAAAGAGCAATCACATAAAAATACAAAATTTACGTGGTTCGATCAATAACCGATCTATATCCACGAGCAGAACATAAGTAATTCTACTATTCAGAATAAAAAACAAGCATAATTGCTCACAACGGCATTCAAAGACCTCCCAAAACGTTCTCAAACCCCCCTTATATAGTTAACAAGTAATACAAGTCAAAACTAATTAGGAAAACTCTAATTGAAACCCTAAATCTCGTCAGAATTGGTTACATAGTCAGTGAAGATAAGACACGGTCACAAACCCTCGACACACGGCCATGCATCGCGTCCATGTAGCTCCAGAAGACCCGACAAGGCAAGACACGTGCACGGACACTGCCGTGGCCAAGGCCGTGTCCGCCCAGTTCTTGTCTCTTCTGACTCCAGTGAATTACACTGTCAATCCCACGCCTATGTAGCTCCCTGTGTCCGTCCAGCAATCCTTTTTCTTTCACAAATCTGTCTTTCTTTGGCTTGTATTACTTCCCATAAGGTTTTGACTTTAATCTTGATCAAGAAATTCACTCCAATCTCAACAACAAGGATTCACGGCCAGTCATATCTTTTGGACCAAGTACCATTATCACAGCTAAAATAAGACGCATTTTCCAGGACCAACCAATAACACTTGCCACCATCTTGGCACTCAATACCTTGATCATTTGGTGTAAAACATCAATTCTTGTGTTCTTTTGTTCCCAATTCATTCTGCAAAAGAACAAAGTTGTCCGCCAGAAATTGATTCTGAAACTGAAATGAAAATCCTCTCCAACTTTGAGAGCATGAATCCATCGTCCTTGGATCTGCAATGGATGGTTAAGGGCACCTTGTTTAGAGACATCCCATTTATGATGAACACTTCATATGACATGCGAAATATTCCTGCTTCTAGTGTTGTTGGCCATAGTAAGCAAACGAAAATAATGAGAAGAGTATAATGAGTATTCATGGTGATTGTCAAATGATATGAAGAATGTTAGTATAGTTGTTGCTGCTGTTTTTTATAGAACAAAGAAGCAATTTCTCGATTGCGTGCATAATAAATCGGAAAAGATTGCATGCAATTCTTTTGCAGGTTCCATTTCTGTGTTGTAATAAATAATGCAGAGCTAGAATTCTAGATACGTTTGTCATTTAAGGTTTAGAATTAAATTGGGAAAATTTGCTTGCCATCTGTGGAAATAGCATCAAGTTCTTTGGATTTTGCTGTTATATTTGCATCAAATATGCAGAAGAAAGTGTATAAGCCCACCTACTAATGAACGCAATGATCCATATTCAAGAAGGGCTGCACTTTTGCGAGCGGTAAAGTTCTTTTTATCAAATTTTTAGATGATTCAGTTTCTAGTGAAAGTCAAATATATCTAAAAAAGCGAAAGAAATCAAACACAATTTATCAAATTAAAAAGAGCATTATTATTTGTATTATAACATTTGGGATATTGAAATGATCACAACTACTTGCTAGACCAGTCATGTTTCTTCTTCCAAGTAGCATCATCACAGCTAAAATAGAAGCCATCTTCTTTAACTAACCACTGGCACTTGCCATCTAAGTCACAAGCAATACCCTCATCATTAGCGTAGAAAGCATCAATTCTAGTACTCTTTTGGCCCCAAGTCACGCGGCAGAAAAACAGGGTGGTTCTAAGAAGGTTGATCTTAAAATGCCAATGGAAGATGTCTCCCACATTAAGTAAATGAATGCCAAGATCATCGTTCTTGGATTTGCAGTGTATAACCAGAGGTAACTTGCCGGAAATGCCGTTGCGGATGTAGACGCCGTAGGAAAGGCGGTAAGGCCTGATCTTGATAGCTTGCGTCAATGGCGGTGTTAAGGTACTTATAAGTATAAAAAACGCGATGAGAAGAAGCTGAAATTTGGCAATGCA
>CAODLS011580830.1:0-10039 GCA_948243855.1 Flueggea neowawraea
TATATATATATATATATATATATATATATATATATAATTGGCTACCATTGTCAACTATAACTGTATTTTTATGTTAATTTTGTCATGAATATATGATACACTATATAGCCTTGAAGCTTGCTCCCCCAATAATCAACTTCAAGAGCAATGTTTATGTGTGCAAGTGAATATTAAATTGGGGTTTGCTTTCCTAGACAGTTAGTCCGTCCGTCAAAAGAAAAGGACAAGGTAGCCTCCCACCTTCTTTTGAAGACTTCTTGTTTCGCCCCCAAGTGAAAATACCCTGGACAAGCTTGCTAGTTATGCTGTTAAGAAACTTTGATTTTATTCTGGGTATGGATTGGATAGCCGAGCACCATACCAAACTTGATTGTTTTACGAAAGAAAGTCTTGCAAGCTACTGATCAGGCAGAAATAGTATTAAATAAGGAAAGGAAAATTTTTCCTACTTGTTTGATATATGCAAGCATGGCATCCAAAATTATTAGGGGTGGTTGTGAAACTTACTTGGCTCACATGATCAACACCAGATTATGTGGTTTGAAATTAGAAGACATTCCAATGGTAAGAGAATATCCAGATGTATTTCCAAAAGAGTCACTAGGGCTGCCTCCAGATGGAGATACTGAATTCACCAATAATCTACAAACGGATACTGCACCGATTTTTATTCCTCATTATAGAATGGTATCAGTTGAATTAAAACAATAAAAAACTCAACTGCAGGAGCTACATGATAAAGGGTACATCAAACTGAGTGTTCCACCATGTGGTGCACCAATATTGTTTGTAAAAAAGAAAGATGATACGCTAAGACTATGTATAGGTTATCAACAACTGAATCGAGTAATCGTGAATAATAAATATCCATTGCCCAGGGTACATGATTTATTTGATCAGTTGCAGGGTGCTAAAGTCATTTCAAAGATTAACCTAAGATTAGGACATCACCAATTAAAGATTGGTGATTCCAAAAACAACTTTTAGAACAAGGTACGAGCACTATGAATTCTTGGTTATGTCTTTCGGTTTGACAAATGAACCAGTAGTGTTCATGGTATTAATGAATAATGTGTTCAGGACCTATTTGGATAATTTGTAATTGCCTTCATTGATGATATCCTTATATACTCTAAATTGATGGATGAACACGAAACAACATTTGAGAAATCATGCTTCAAACTTTGCGAAAGAAACAACTATACGCAAAGCTCAACAAACGTGAAATTTGTAGATCAAGTTGTGTTCCTTGAGCATGTTGTTTCTGGTGATGGTATTAAAGTTGATCCACAGAAAATTGAAAAAATTGAGGCGGTGACTAAATGGGAATGTCCTAAAAATGTTGCGGAGTTCAGCTAGGTATTATCCGCAATTTGTTTAGAATTTCTCTCTCATTGCTATTTCACTAACTAAATTATTACGGAAAGGTATCCATTTAAATGGAAAAATGACTATCAAAAGAGCTTCGAAGAATTAAAAACTTGACTTACATCAGCTCTAATGTCGACCATTCCTTCTAGTACTAATGGTTTTGTCATTTAAGGCGATACTTCACACCAGGGCTTGAGGTGTGTTTTAAGGCAGCACGGTAAGGTCATTGCTTATAGTTCTCAACAACTTAAGTGTCAGGAAAACATGCAATAAAAGAATGCGCAACTAAACAAAAACTATCACACAGGAATACAAAATTTACGTGGTTAAGTCAATCAACCAACGTGGCAGAGAACTAGTAATTCTATTATTCAGAGTCAAAACAAGCACCAAAGGCTTACACGGCATTCAAATGCCTACAAGATTGTTCCCAAGCCACCTTATATATGATTACAAGGAATACAAGTCAAAAACTAATTAGGAATACCCTATTTAAACCATAAACCTATCCTAGACCCTTCAGATACGAAGACACGGATGACAGGAGTAAGACACGGACATGCCATTGAAGACACAAGCATAAACTTGAAAATGTGTCGTAGACCGCACTACCTGATACTACACGGCGTGTGACACGACCGTGTCTTCCACTGGTTCGTCAAATATCGCCATTTTCGTCTCCAATCCATCCCACTTTGACTTGCATCAATTCCTTCAAGGTTTGCTTCAATCTTTTTCAAGAAAATCACTTCAATCTTAACAATTCTCCGCCTTGAAGTGATTTTCTTTCTCGTACAACTCATACCATAAAATCACTCATCTGCCACACCCCCGAAGGGCCTCAAGTCCTGTAACAATAAACCAATTCCAAGTCGGACTTCTCTCTACTAGCTAGCTTTCCATCAACTCTTAACAACACACCACCCAACACCTTTCCTGTGTTTTCCAGTGACTGCCTTTCTTCATCACCAACACAATTACCATGCATTAGTTAACTTGTTGTTAGCCCTCGCAGGTTAACCTGATCAATCTTTGCCTGTTCCAGAGTCTTGATCACAAACTCCACCTATTTTTTTCTACAGAACTTACAACAGTCTTTAAACCATTAGCAACTACCTAGTTACCAATTAAGGTGTAAATGCCATTCTGCAATTTATCATTCATCACTACCGAGGAACCCTTGAACACCCAAATCTCTCCACCTTTTTTAGAGAAACCATAGCCTTACTTCGTCAAAACACCAACAAAAATCAAATTTCTTTGCAACCCCAGGACATACCAAGCATCAAGTTTTCTGACCATCCTGTTATGCATCATAATCTTCAAAGAACCACTACCTTCAACACTCAGCTTCTCACCATCTCCCAATTTCATATTTCCTCTCCATTCTTTAAAAGAATCAAATAGTTTCCTTAAAAATGTCATGTAATAAGCTGCTCCAGTGTCAATAACCCAACTATCTTCAGATCTAGATGCAGTAACTGTCAAAACTTCACTGCTCTCTCCCTTATTAGAATTATCTTGAAGCTCCACATAATTATTCTGAACTACTATTGCCCATGATTCCTTACCGTTTTCCCTTGGTGGGCAATTCTTTTTCATATGTCTAATCTACTTACAGTGATAACACATCAACCCATGATTCTTTCACATTCCATTGCCCATACTCAAGGTTAACCCGGACTCCACTCAGTCTCCACCTGAACTAGCAGTTAACCTCTTCAATTCTTTAGACAATAGAGCATCCTTAACATCATTAATCGAGATTTCATATCTACCATACATGATAGTATCAACAAAACTCTTATACGAGTCAGGCAACAAATATAACAAAAACATAGTTTGATCATCTTCTTCAAGTTCAACACGAACACCTCTCAAATCTAATATAATATTATTAAATTTATCAATATGTTTTGTTACCTGCATCCATTTGGGCATCTTCAAAGTATGCAGTCGTCTTTTCTGATAAAGTTTGCTCGACAGGGACTTCTTCTGATACCTACTCTTCAACTTTTTCCACAAGCTTGCTGTAGTAGTTTTATTAGCTACCTCCCTCAAGACTTCATTCGCCAAACTCAATAGAATTGCATTGTGCGCCCTCTTCACAATCCCAGCCTTTTCGCCCACTGTCAGTTCTTCAAGTAATTTCTCTTCATATTTTAATGCCCCCTCACACTTCTGCTGAACCGGAATCGCCTTCATCTTCAGCTTCCACAGCATGAAATCATTCTGTCCATTGAATTTCTAAATATTGAATTTGTATGAAGACATCTTCTTTCTGCAGAACGAACCCAAGAATTTTTGAACAAATTTTTGTGGCTCTGATACCACTTGTCGGGAAAATCAGCGATAGCAAAACGCAAAATTAAACAAGAGCAATCACACAAGAACACAAGATTTATGTGGTTCGGTCAATCGACCTACGTCCACGGGCAGAGAGCTAGTAATTCTATTATTCAGAGTCAAAACAAGCACTAAAGGCTTACACGACATTCAAAGGCCTACAAGATTATTCTCAAGCCACCTTATATATGATTACAAGGAATACAAGTCAAAAAATAATTAGGAATTCCCTAATTTAAACCCTAAACCCATCCTAGACCCTTCAGATATGAAGACACGGACGACAAGAGTTAGACACGGACATGCCATAGAAGACACAAGCATAAACTCGAAACCGTGTGTCATAGAGTTTCTGAACAAATTTTTGTGGCTCTAATACCACTGGTTCGCCAAATCTTGCCATTTTCATCTCCAATCTGTCCAACTTTGACTTGCTCCAATTCCTTCAAGGTCTGCTTCAATATTGTTCAAGAAAATCACTTCAATCTTAACATTAAGCCATATGATATGTCTAACCCAACTCACGACCTTTAACTTGGTACAATTGTGTTTGCTTTAAAAATGTGAAGACACTACCTATATGGTGCTACTTTTTAGATTTTCATTGAGCATAAAAGTTTGAAGTATTTGTTGAGTCAGAAAGAACTGAACATGCGACAAAGAAGATGGTTGGAGTTACTGAAAGACTACAATTGCACCATTGAACATCACCTTGAAAAAACTAATGTTGTTGCTGATGCTTGGAGAATAAAATTTTATGGTGTGGTTTCTTATCTCTTTGTGCATTCTTTAAAAATATTTGCTAGATTTGAGAAAGATGAATGTTGAAATGAACGTGAATCATGTTATAGTTTTATATGCTTCAATTTGCGTTCGTCCTGTGATGGTTGAAAGAGTTAAAACTGCTCAATCCTATGATGATGAACTTACTTACATTGCAGAGAAGTTGAAATATGGAGGAATACATCATTTGTAATTAAAGCTTATGGAAGTTAATAATTAATGATCCACTTTGTCCTCCTGATGTTTATGGCCTGAGGAATGATGTAATGGAAGAAGCTCAGATCGCACCAGATACTTGTTGAGTTCTTTTTGATGATGATGCACACAAAACATCAATGAAATAGTTGCAAATGTGTAGATTCTCTAATTTGTGGCAATTACGCATGTTAACCTTGCTTACACACATACTGCTTATAAAGATAACATCAAAGCACTTAGCAAAAATGCTAAGCACGTAGATCAATACATCCTAGAGTCAGTAAGCATCATTATTCATTCTAAGCACGCAGACAAGGTCACAAGGCACGTAGAAGAGAAGGAGATACTCTTTGGAACTGATTTTACATATTGACGTACACAAAAGGTTTGACAAGCACGTAGTCGGGATTTACATTTGATGAGGAGATTGTGTGCTAAAGCATTCAAGGCACGTGGAATCATCATTGCAATGCATGTAGAAGTTCAAAGGTGTGAACTTTAAAGAAGTCAGATCTATGCACATTACTAAAAGCCAACACACGTAGATGCACATAAGGACAAATCTGACATAGCCATTATGATGCTCCTCATGATTTGAATTTGAATACTCCTGACATATGTTGACGTAAGAATCAAAGGTTCAATCTTGAAAATTGACAACAAACGTTGGAGTTTCTCACTACGCACACATCTAGTCGAGCCTACGTACGTAGAAGCGTGGCAAAGCATGTAGATGCTAATTCACACAAGGCAGTGAACACTGGAGTTCAGACAAACCATGTACACTTGCATACAAAACACGTAGAACTCTAATGGACTAAGATACTATGCACGTAGATGAAGTGACGCCATGGCTGGACACAATTTTCTATTTACTCACAACGGCTACTTTGAAGCTTGCAACAACTATTTTCTGCCAAGTGACTATAAATAGACGTCTCCAACACCAGAAGAATAGAGAGAAACATTGGAAAAACTTTGCTATCTTTATTTCTCATTATTTCTCTCATTCTTATTTTATACCCACTTTTGCTATTTGTATTTGCTATCATTCTTGGATTGGGTTAAACTTTAAATCTATGTTTTGGAATATAATTTGTAACAATCAAAGTATTTGATTGAGGGATGGTTAGGTTTCCTTGTTGAACCTTGAAAAAAAGAGTAGTTTCCTTGTTGAGTCTTAGAAAAACAAGTGAGTTTGCTTTTCCTTGTTTTGTTTCCTTAAAAAAACAAAAGTTGTAGCAGTTTCCTAGTTGAGCACGCAAAAACTAAAGAGTGTAACAGTTTTCTAGTTGAGCCCGTAAAACAAGAGGTGTCACGGTTTCCCTCAACCCGAAAGTGAGGAGATAATGGATTAAAATTCTCTAGGGGTTCTACAGGAGTGGACGTAGGTCAAGGAGGACCGAACCACTATGAATCAGATTTGTTTTCTCTTCTCTAAACTCATTTACTTTGCTTTGCATATTACATTGTTGTGTGTGGATTGAATATTTGGTTTTGAGTTGCTTCCGCATTTGAATTTTGATTGTGTTCAAAAGAACTTATAGAAACTTTGTTGTTTGTTTTGATTTGCAAAAGATTTTCAACAAGGTTTTAAACTTGCTAAAAATCCAATTCATCCCCCTCTTGATAACCATCTTTGGAACCATCAATGCTATACACCTAGGGAACACCAAAATGTATCAAACCTTAAAGAATAATTACTGGTGGCCCAAAATGAAGAAACATTTGGTAGAGTACGTATCAAAGTGCTTAACGTGCCAACAAATGAAAGCAGAACATCAAGTACATGTGGGGAAATTACAACCATTGTCGATTCCTGTATCGAAGTGGGAGCATTTTACTATGGACTTTATCTATGGTTTATCGGTGACTGAGCAAAAAAATGATGTGATTTGAGTAATCGTTGACTGGGTAACAAGGTCAGTTCTACCATTCATATGGGGTTCTACACTTGAAAAATAAGCAAAAAGGTATGTGAATGAGATAGTCAAGTTACATGGTGTGCCTTTATCTATTGTTTCAGATCGAGACCCTTGTTTTACATCGAGGTTGTGAGGTAGTTTGCATCAAGATCTAGGTACTAAATTACATTTTCGTATTGCATTTCATCCTCAAACAGACATACAATTAGACAGAACTATTCAAACTTTGGAAGATATGCTTCGAGCATGTGTTCTTGAATTTAAGGGTTCTTGGGATGAATTTATTGCGTTAATGAAATTTTGCGTGCAATAACCACTATCATAGTAGCATTGGCATGAAACCTTATATAGGAGGAAACATAGGAGTTCTGTATGTTGGGATGAAGAAGGAATGCTTTCGGAAGGTCCAAGTTTGATATAAGACACGATGAAAAAAAAGTGAAAATAGTTAGATGCCGATTAAAAGCAGCTCAAGACAGACAAAAGAGCTACGTCGACCAATATAGGCAGAAAATGAAATATGAACTTGGTGAAAAAGTGTTCCTTCCAAGTTTCTCCATGGAAATGTATAATCAGATTGGAAAGAAAGGTAAACTAAGACCTCGGTATATTGGTCCTTATGAGATCATTAAGAAGGTTGGGCTATTAGCGTATCAACTTGCCTTGCCACCTTAATTGTCTCGTATTCATAATATTTTACATGTTAGCATGCTTCGACAATGCAATAAAGTAAAAATAGAGTAAAATTTTTTGGTATTCCTCCACCATAAGTGAAGGTAGTGAAAAAAGAGTAAAATTGCTAAAAAAATTGCTTGATGAACAAAGTTAATTTAGCGTACATCAAATACAGAAAGGTCAAGTCATTTCTTATTAATTAATTTATGCAACCAGGTGATTCAGATTCACGTTAACAATTCCAGGCCAAATCAAATGGAGAAAAAGGCGTCAAGGACCTGGTATAGAAGGAAGAGAAAGATTGGATAAGAAGGGAGAATAATTGTTGTAAATTTTTTATTGAATGATCCATAACAATATTCCTGCCTTTACATAATGGTGTGGTTGTCTGTTGTAACAAACATGTCACCTCAGTGATAATAAAACGAAGTCGGTAAATAACCAAATACGAAAAAGAACTAAGTCAAAACGACGTGACACATAAATGACAGTCTCAATCAAAACAGTATCTGATCATGTCATTTAGGCATGTGACACTCCATTTCCCTTAAAATGATTCTTGTCTCAATAATATGCTTCTAGATCAAAACCAAGGAACTGAGACTTAACTTCCTCTGCATCTTCCCACGTAGCCTCTTCAACTCTGAACCATTTCCACCATACTAACCACTGCAAACTTGCCTTGTTTTTCTTCTTGACCATCCTCCTATCCAGAACCGCTCGTGGTTCTGTGATTGTAGCCAAATTCCCAAACTCCTCTGGTAATTTAGGGTTAGTTACAATACCACCTCCAATTTTTTTTCTTCAATTGAGACACATGGAACACAACGTGAACTAAACTTCCCTCTGGAAACTCCAATTTGTATGCGACGTTGCCAAATTTCTGCAAAATCAAGTAGGGACCGAAATATCTACGGCTGAGCTCTAGCTTGTCTTGTTACTCCGCTGAATTTTGGCGATAGTATTTCAGTTTCAGGTAAACCAATTCACCTACTTCAAAGCTTCTCTCACCTTTTCCCTTATTTGAGTGTGCTTTCATATGATATTGATCTCATAAAAGTTGTTTCTTGAGATCATTAACCACTTTCTTTCTCTCCAGTAGGAAGGACGCTATTGAAACAACTCAAGGCTCTCTATCGACCACTTTCTTGTAGATGTTAATTAGAAATGTTTGTGCCACTTGTAAAGCTGTATAGGGGTGTGTAAGTGGCATGAAATGACTATGATTAGTGAATCTGTCCACCACCTCTTGTATAGAATTGTTTCCTTCAGAAGTGGGTAATCCTTCAATTACAGCATGTCATTCCCCTTGATTCTGATCTTTTTGAACCATCATGAATAGATGCCCTGTAACACTATGAATTCCTTGTTTAAACAGCCTTCGGAATCCCTTCCATTTCAAGATCCCAAACATTTTGTCTCCCTTGTTTGCCTTCAGTACAAAAGCTCCATCATTGTCATGACTGGTTCTCTCTATGTTTTTCAGCCCAAACTGAATAGGGTCATACCCCTCCATCAAATCTAATCCTAGTACAATGTCACCACCACTAAGAGCCAACACAAGCAAATCTACTTGAAATTCTTTCCCTTAGATCAAACACTTAAATCCTTCACATTTGGCATCACTTCTCATCTTATCACCATTAGCAACTGTAATTGTAACCATTGCAGTTTTGACTATAGGTATCTTCATGCCATTCACTAAGAACTCGTTAATAAAGCTATTGGTGCTTCCACTGCCTATTAGTATCCTAATAGCTCTTTTTCCCATATATCCTTTAATCTTAAAGGTACTCGGCCTTGATTTTCCACTCAAGGCATATAGTGATACTCCAGTGTCTCCTTCCTCTACAACTTCACCATCATCACCTCCTACATTAGCCTCCATCTCATACACTGCCCTTTCTCCTTCATCATCCCATTCTTCTAGCATCATGTGTAGTCTCTGTTTAAGATTGCACTAATGGTCAGGTGAATACCGATCACCACATTTCCAGCACTTCCCTGGTTCTCTCCTTATTTCTCCTTTGGCCATGGCTTTGGTGGTTGGGTGATCTTTATTGGTAGAATTTGATTTCTGTGGGGTTTGATAGAGTATTTGGTGGTGTGTGAGGTAGCTTGGTGCAGAGTGTCATTTAATCTGGCTTGCCCATATGCTTCAATTAGGTCATCAGGTTTAAATCTCTTGACTGTCACGCTTAAATCATCACGCAATCTAGACATGTAAAAATCAAACCAAAACCGGCGAACCGAACAGAACTCGATCGGTAAAAATCGGTCAAAATCAGAACCGAACCGGAATCGACAGACCAAAACCAGACGGTTTCCGTTCCACCCTTTCAAAAACCATCGAACTGGCGGTTCGAACCACCGGTCCAACAATTATTTCACTTTTTTTTATATTTTTTTGTTTTCTCAACTCTATAAATATGTCACCCCATTTCTGTCCAATTTACACAATTTCTTCTCTCTCAATCTCTTCTATACTCTCACACAAATTTATTTTTCTCTAAATTTTTCTTATTAATTATTTATATCTTTTATTATTGCAATTACGTTTTTTATATTTTTTAAAGTTATTTTTTGCAATTACATTTTTCAAATTCCTTCTACTTTTTTACTATAGTTTAATTTATTTATTTTGTTATTTTATTATATTTAATTAATATTTGCATATTTATTTTAGAGTAATGAAAAATTTTGTGGAAATAGAAATTTTAAAAATATTGAAGTTGAAAATA
>CAODLS011580837.1:0-10359 GCA_948243855.1 Flueggea neowawraea
AAGTTATAACAAACAAATCCAGAATTGTAGCTCAATGATATCTTCAAGAAGAAGGGATTGACTTTGAAGAATCCTTTGAGCCGGTGGCAAGATTGGAGGCTATAATAATCCTATGTGATTATGCTTGTTACAAGGACTTTAAGTTGTTCCAAATGGATGTGAATAGTACTTTCTTAAATGGTTACATCAAGGAAGAGGTGTATGTGGGACAACCCCCTGAATTTGAAGACCCTCACCATCCACACCATGTCTTCAAGCTAAGAAAGGCTTTTTATGATTTAAGACAAGCTCTTAAAGCATGGTATAAAAGATTAAGCCAATTCCTATTGAATAATGGTTTCTCAAGAGGTAAAGTGGACAATACTTTGTTTATTAAGCACAAAAATGATGACTTATTGTTAATTCAAATTTATATTGATGATATAATATTTGGTGCTACTAACCCATCTTTATGTAATGAGTTTTTGAGTTGATGCAAAGAGAATTTGAAATGAGCATAATGGGGGAGCTTAGCCACTTTTTCGGACTACAAATTAAGCAAACAAAGTGTGACATCTTCATCAACCAAAGCAAATACATTGGAGATATGCTTAAAAAGTTTGGAATGGAGAATGCAAAATTTTCCTCAACTCCAATTAGTACAACTACAAAGCTAACCAAAGATGAACAAGGAAAAAGAGTAGAGGAAAAGCTTTATAGAGGTATGATTGGATCTCTCCTTTATCTTACAACCAGTATACCTGATATTATGTCCAATGTTTGTCTTTGTGCATGTTTTCAATCTTGTCCAAAAGAATCTCATTTAAGTGTTGTCAAAATAATTTTTCAGATATTTGATTAATACCAAGAATGTAGGCTTGTCGTATCCTAAAAATGATTGTTTTGATTTAATTGGTTATAACGATGCTGATCATGCAGAAAACCAATTAGATAGGAAAAGCACTTCAGGCACTTTCCAATTCTTAGGTAATTCACTAATGTCTTGGTTCTCAAAGAAACAAAATTGTGTTGCATTATCCACTGTTGAATCTGAATAGCAACTAGTAGTTGTGTAGCTCAAATTTTGTAGATCAAGCAACAACTTTTGGAATTTGGAATTATGTTTTCAAATATTCCAATTAAGTCTGATAACACTAGTGCCATTAGTATTTCCAAAAATCTAATTTTTCACTCTAGAACAAAACACATTGATATAAAACATCATTTTTTTGTGATCATGTTCTCAAGGGAGATATTGAACTTGAATTTGTTTCTACAACTGATCAACTTGCTGATATTTTGACAAAACTCCTTGATGAAAAGACTTTTGTTTCAATTCATAGACGTATTGGCATGTGTGTTGTGAATGAATTTTGATTGGTATATGTGCATATTTTATGTTCTTTTGCATTCATACATACATATATATCAAAGTGATCTAGATGCCAAATGAAATCACGAGGGTTAAAGGGTCAATTTTGCTAAGTGCTGGTATCTTACGTGACTTGCACATGATGTTGTGCACGTTGTATTTGAGCTATTGCTACTGACATGGTGCTACGTGACTTGCACATGATGTTGTGCACGTTGTATTTGAGCTGGTGCTACTGGAACTTTAACGTTCAAATGTAAGGTACGTTGTACAAGGTCTAAGATGCGTTATCATCAAGGTTGTCTACAGCTTTATATCTGGGTTGATGTAACACACATTGTAGTGTATGTAAGATGCATTGATCATAGAGGATGAACAGAGGAAATATTTCTGGGTTTGTGTAACGTGGATTACAAAAGGTGCAACACACATTATCAACTTCGAGGAAAATGTTCGAGTATCCGGTGTGAGGGCTCTGAGCACGTTGTATAAGGTGTAATGCGCATTGTGAAAGAAGTAGAGCTACTAGTTTGAGAGGAATTTGTACTAAGGACGTTAAGAGTTATACACGATATGTTAATGGCTTTGATTTTGGACATAAAACACGTTATGTCTTATGTAAGGTACGTTGTATCTTCAGTACCTATTTGCCATAAACGTGAGTTGAGACACTTTTTCCCGTTAACTCACATTGTATAACATGCTAAATACGTTAGTCTTCACAGACTTCATATAATGTACGTTGCATGTCATACGAGTTGCGTTGAGTCGTTTTTTCCCCAAATTTAAAACTGAAATTTTCAGTTTCCCTCTCACTCCGCATTTCAAACTCAAAACCTAATTTCTGAACTCCTCCGACTTTTCTCTCAAATCCCAAACTTGAAACACTTCTCTCAGACATTTCAATCACTCAAAAACACTAACAAACATCTTGAAACCATTCGAAATAATAGATTTCTCATCAAACACCAAACCCTAACACACACTGCAACCACTTTTCACTCACGTTCTATGGCACCCAAGAAGAAATCTGATGCAATAAAGAAGAAATCCAAGGAAGCTCCTAAGAAATTCGACAAAGGAGAAGCTTCTAAAGGACTGAAACGTCTAAGGGAAAAACATGTCTACACAAAATCTGGAGTTTTAATCGCCTCTCCTTTGAAACAATCGAAGAAACCACGAATCGAGGAAGAATCTACCAGGGGCAGTGGTCGATTCGTGGATGAAAGGGAGTTGAAGTTGTTCGACAATCTAAAAGAGGTTGGTTTCTCGGACTTTAAAGTTTTTAATTTTCAATCTTTAAGAGAAGGTGGTGTAGACATTGAGCATGACTTTGTGAGATTCGGGTTAAGAGATTTTTGTACCGAAGCCTCTGATTTTTACCCTGATTTAGTGAGAGAGTTTTATGCTAATGCTCAACGGTGGGTAAATGATGACGAAGAAGATTTTGTATGGTATCAATCCATTGGAGTAAAGAGCAAGGTGATTGGGGTAGAAATTGTCATATATGGGAGGTTAATCAACAAGCTATTCAAATTGCCTATAGTTAGGTTACAAGTCAATAGAGAGAAGGGGCTACAAGAATATGTTGATATGGAAGGGAATACCATTGTAGTGAACACTGATGAGAGTCGAAAGTTTATGTTTGAGAACCATGGTGTGGTTCAAATTGAGCAAGGAGTGAAGAACCTTGATCAAAATGACTTTGGTGTAAGATGGAAGTTGGTTCACACGGCTTTCAACAAAGTGTTGCAACCAAAGTTGCATACACAGTCACCTTTCACCGTGTAAGATGAAATCTCGATGTATCTTTTAATGAAAGGTGAAACAGTGAATTTGGTGTGGGTAGTTATTGATTGGATGCATGAGAAGGTGAAGAACTTCAACCTTCCGACCTTTGTATTGAAGGGCAGACAAAGGGAAGACAACATGCCTCATGGAAGTCATTTGACCAAGATCTTCAAGTACTTCAAGGTCAAACTAAATGGATTCGAGTCGAAGCAAGTGATTGAATCGAAGAAGATTCGAATCGATTCATCGAGGACCATGAGGCTTTATGAGACAGTTGAGTGAGGATTTGTTTTCTATCTCTACTTGAGAGATGATGATGTTATGGTAAATCCCAAGGATGAAGTGATGAAATTGAATCTCAAAGATTGTGTGACAATCCGAAGGGCAAGGGATGACAAGAGGAAAACTCCTAAGAGGAGAAAGGAAGGTTCCCATCCCAAAGAAACAGCAGATGCTAGCTCGAGTGAGGTTGCTAGCTTGAGGAGAGAGCTTCGAGAATTGAAGGCAAATTCTAAAGCATTTCAAGAAGAGACTCGAGGAAAATTTGAGACTATGATTAGTCTACTTCAAGATAACAACGAGTTATTGGTTAGTTTGCATTCTAGAACTCAAGAGAAAACTGAGCAAGAGAAGGAAGATGAAATGACTATGGCTAGAGCTTGAGCAATTCTTCAAAAGTTCAAAGAATTTATGGAACAAGACATTTTAGCTGAGGAGGACACTTCAGAGTCAAGTGATAAAGGCACTCTTGGAGTTAATTTTGTTCCGTCCACTAGCATTCAGATTGAGGAAATCATGGAAGAGGAATCTGCAATCGAATATGGTCCACATCCTCCTACCATAGTGGTCTTGAGTGATTCCGAAGATGAGAAAAAGAGTGAGGATGAAGTTGATCTCACTTACCAAGACCGTTGGATCATTGACCCTAAAAATCCATTTCTGTGATTTCCTAGGCAAATGATCTACATTTTGTCATGCATCTCACTTGCATTTTGTATTTATTTTTTCTTATGGATGTTATTTTATATGTATTGTTCTTAATGATATATTTAATGTTTCTAGCCATTTTGTCTCTTAAATTATGTTATTTTATTCTTTCCTTTTTAATGTTGACAAAAGGGGGAGAAATATGGCTAAGAGTTTGAATTAAATCAATCTAAATTTGATCTAAACCATAAGACTCAAATGCTCTGAACTACATGACTTGAAGTTATATGAAAATTGTGCTTAACTTAACCATAGCGACAAGGCTTAAAAACCTTGATCAAATTTTCATTTTCTGTAGTGTGTTTAAGTTTAAAATAGGTGCATTGATTGAGTCGGAGTGCAAACTCTTTCCATGTTTTGTCATCATCAAAAAAGGGGAGAATGTTGACTCTCAGTTTTGATGATTTTAACAAAACATGTGAAAACGTTAAGCAATGCACGTTGCAGTATGATCAAAGCACGTTACATCCATTACAAGTCACATTGATCATACCAAAGGAATTCTGGGTTTTTTCAGTTGAGGTACAAGTAGTGCGGCTTAAGATACAAGTCACATTGTCGAGCTGAACTAAGGAGGCATTAGGTATCTGAAATATACAAGGTGCATTGCATGAAGCTCAAGTCACGTTATATGGATGAAGTGATCTCTAAATGAATTGTACTTGTGTACAAGTCACGTTGTAGAGTCTATAAGTCACATTGATGAGAATAAGCGTCAGACTTGAAGTCGACTTGCAAACAATGGCAATTGACGTTGTATTCCGCTTTAAGTCATATTGTGAGTAAAGGAGTCACATTTGAAAATATTCCTCAATGCACGTTGCAAGTCGATGCAAGTCACAGTGAAGTGGGTGATGTCAGCATCTGACAAGTTGGCGTCTCGGGATTCAAATTTGAATATTCCTTTACATCTGACACACTCACTTGAAAGAATCAAATGAGCGATCTTTAGAGATCGACGACGAACGTTGAAGGATGAAGTGCCATATGCAACACACACTAAGGCATGATCAATGCACGTTGCAAATGGACACAAGTCACATTGTAAGAAGAAAATTTCCAGCTGAGCATTCTGGATGGACACTCAAGTCACGTTGCAAGGATACAAGATACATTACATTGTGCAACATTTGAGGCCGAAGCATCAGAGTTGGATGCAAGACACGTTGAAAGGAAGCAAGTCACGTTGTACGTCAATGGGAGATTTACAATGCACGTTGCATGGGATACAATGTACGTTGTACCTACTGATGTCATCAAAATCAGAATTTCTTTATCGTCTCTTAACGGCTATTTCGAGTCTCACAACGGCTACATTTTGGAGTCTCCCTATAAATAGAGGTATGCACTTCAGAGACGAGTAGAGAATGCATTAAGAGTGTGCCCAAGCTTTGCTAATTTTATTCTTGACTTTCTCTCCCTAAGTGTTTTCAAGCTTTTGTGTTGCTATTTGCTTTGATAGTTGGTGTGAGAATATCATTCCCGTTCTGTTAAACCTTTTGTTAATCAAGCTTTGGTTGTAAATCTTATGGGTAGAATAGGTTTGCTTGTTTGTTACCTTTGAAAAATAAGTGGTTGTTGGTTTTCTTGTTGAGCTAGTTAAAACAAGTTGTTGTAAAGGTTTTCTTGTGAGCCTGAAAAATAAGAGGTTATAACGGTTTGCCTCCACCCGCAAGTGAGGAACAGATAGTGAATTGAAATTCTCTAGTTGAGGCTAGAGGAATGGACGTAGGTCAAGGAGGACCAAACCACTATAAATCTTGGATTTGTTTTCTCTATCCCTTACTTATTTTCATTTCAATTTTTGAGATTGTGTGTGTTGGATTGAGCTATTGATTTTTCGTTTTTCAAAATATTGCAAAAAGTTTTAAAAACTTTTATACTTAGCAAGAAATCCAATTCACCCCCTCTTAGATTACCATATTGGGATTACAATTGGTATCAAAGATCGGTAAAAGTTTGTTCAATTGCAAAGAAGAACAATTAAAATAAAAATGAGATTTTGATGTATTGAAAGCAAACATAGCAAATAAATTGAAACACAAAATTATAAAGGATGAAATCAATGATATGAAAACCTAACCAAGGTACATCTTCGTCTTACTCAGCAAATCGATCACAGGTACGAAAGCTAATCAATGTTATGTATGCAGGTAATTTATAACTACAGATGACACACTCATTAAACAATCTTTACTTAATGTTTTAGTAGTCCCGATACGCCATACAAACTACTTTCCTAACCAACAAACAAGCCCGGGACACCCTGCAAATTTCAATTTATCAACAACATTGTGTACTATAAAGACCCTATCCAAGCCAACAAACTCAGATGCTACAGTTTATTTAGACTAGATTATTCTACTCTGTTAATGATAGTCGAAGTACGTTATCACAACAACAGTATTAACCAACCACTTATACTAGACACGCAATCACGAATCTACAAATTTAATTGACAGTTTATTATCCTATCGACTAATCCAACCGGCCATTATTAAATCAGTTGATAAAATAATAATCAATCAATAGAGCACATGAATTGAATAAATGGATAGACAATAAAGAACTGATAAGAATAGAACCTCACAATTTGCTAAAGTTCGACTTTAATTGTACCTTAACTAGAGAAAAATTTGGCAACACATATTGTAAAAAAAGAACACAAAGGAATATGTCTGTTGTTTGTAAGCCGAAGAGGTCAAAAGAGAAGAGCACAAATTAATGATTAGGTATTTATATGAAATATCCAACTTGTAACCTAAATAGATTGTTCGAACAATTTCCCAAAATAGCCCTCGTATTAGACTTCATTTTTTCATCTTCAAATAGCCACATTTTTGCCCTTCTAATTGTCAAAACAAGCCCCGGCACGTCAGATTTGATCTCTGCATGCATCCCCATAATCACCCCAACATGTCATGGCCATGTTGTAACCGTTCCGAACTCACATCTTGCCTAAAACAGCACCAAATATCACTCCTTGCACCAAGTCATCCCCTAGATAGAATAGACCACAAAAATGAATAAAAACACAGAAATGGAGATGAAAAACAACACATAATCATTAACAAAAATATGCATGAAATGCACACTAACAATCTAGTAGAAGAACTTCACTTTCATTATATCCAAAGAATTTCAAACATCTCGAAAAGGAAGTCTCTCTTGTGGAGGAACAATTCGCTGGAAATATGGAGATCTGATGCTTCAAATTTTGCACTTTTGGTCCCTACTTGCAAAACTTAAATGTCTGGTCATCTGCCAATGACAATTTTCGTGCCTCTATTTCTCCTTTTTTTTTTATGTGATTGCAAGTCTTTGGAGGCCGGGAAAAAATCGTATATGAATAACACAAGTGCATCCAATGTACCGTTTTGGCCATCTCTAAGTAAGACCACCCCTTACATTTGACCAAACAACAAGTTAATGCGCCAAAAAATACGAGGACATCTAACGTGTCATTAGATCCTTCTTTGGAGGAGACCATCCCATGCGTTCGACGGTCACACAGGCCAAATGACACAAGTGCATACGACGGATCATTTTGCCTCACCAAGGCAACAGAACATGCAACCTATGATAGCTATATGGACCGGATGAAACAAGTCATCGGATATTTCGTTTGGTCAAGTGCATCCGAGGTTCCATTTCAAAGGCGTATCCTTCCAACCTGATGCAGTTCTTACCCGTCATCTAGATGTAACGACAATCATTTAGATCACACATTATGTTGATCCATTAGATACTTTGCTTTAAACCTAATTTCTTTCCTCCAAATGTTTGTTTTTACTTTAATGCTTTATATTCATCCCTTGAGAAGGTCTTCGCTTTTGGTGCTTACTTTTAAGAGTTTCTCACCGTGACAACATGGGCATTCAGGAGCTTCCTTACTCCAATGATTTAGAGATTTTTCACCTTAACCACGAGGGTGTGTTCAGGAACTTCCCTACTCTTGGTGCTTTAGAAAATTCTTCACCCCATTTCGTGGGTGTTCCTGGGGGATTTTTTGCTTCAATCATATTGATCTTCAGGAATCTTTTAGTGAATTTTGATTATTTTGAAACTTTTTCAATTGCTCAATGGAGCTTTCTCTTCTCAAAATCTAGAATCTGCCTTTAAATCCATATTCAAATTTGCAAAAGCAGAATTTTAATAGAACTGCATTGCATGCTAACCCCTCTGGTAGAAATCTTCTCAGTCAAGGAATAAGTTTTCTCAGTCTTCAATGGACAATAATTTGTCAAAACACAATAAACCAACTAAAACTACGTGCATTTGTGTTCGCAAGAAGCCAAATTAAAAGGCATCCTTAACCAAAGATATCGATGAGGAGATGGAAGAGGTACAAATAGATTCCTTAACAGACAAGGAAATTTGTTGTTATCCTCTTCCAAAGCAATAAAAGATATTCACTTGGAGGCACCCCAATCGTTGGATAATGGGGAAGATCATGCATTTTGAGCCTAGCTAACATTTCAAGAGATTTAATAGAGATTCATTGAGTTTGGTCTCTTCTCGAGATGCTTTGACAAGGATAAGATCAATTCGTTCATTTGATTCATCAAGTCTGGTTCGACAAGGCATTTATTGTTGGAGGTTTTTTTTTATATGTAGGGCAAAGGAATTCTCTCTTGTGTAATTTTTGAAATTATTTTGTTATTGAGGATTTTATCTTGTCTTTGTACACATGATTTTGATGTAGTTGCACTGTGTTTTCCATTTGATTCATCAAGTCTGGTTCAAAACATTTTGAATAGTGAAGTTTTTTTTTTTACTCAGTCACTATTTTAGTGGCTTATTTGAATAAAATTTATGTTTATTAAAAAAATCTAGCATTTTAGTATTTTGATCAATCATGTATATATTCATCTAATCCACTACCATAGTGGTGGAATAAGAAAGTAGAAAAAAATCTTCTCAACTCGGGGTTTGGTCATACTATGAGAGTACAACTCTGAGGCAGGATATAAAATCACAAAATTGATATGATGCTCCATCCACAAACCGACTTCCGAATTCCATTGGTGTATATCAAAGCTCATTGAGTCTTTTTGTTTTTGAAAAAAAAATTAATATGCACTGATTGAGCAATATGGACAGTTTGCATGATAAAAAGGAAAAAAGAAAGAAACAGAGAAATATGAACGGATTGAACTATATATATGTAAATATATATATAACCAAAGCTTCAAGTTGACCAATCTCATTAACATTCATTTATATTTTGTTATCGTATCCCACTTGTTTGCAGTATAATTCAGGTTCGGGTCCAATGGACCTAGCCGAATCGTAATGTTGGCCCAAAACGACGAAATAGGAGGAAGCCCAAGGTTGGTTCATTCGGGAACAGAGAGCAACCTAGGCAAGGGTGACAAGAACACGGGTGAAAAATAAGGAAAGAGGCGCTGACGCCAAGCCTTTGGAGACAAGGCGACCAAGAAGGAAAGCTCTTCATCTCTAAAAATCAGGGTGGTAAGAGATGGAAAGAGTTACTGCGGAATGGGGAAGGCAAGTCAAGACCCGAATTTTAAGACTATTCTGGTAATTTCAACAAGTCATTTTATTTATTTTAACCTAAAATAGAATTAGCGACTTCTTATCACTGGGATTATTGGCACTAGAGTTGACTTTAATTCTTGAATTCTTTTCTTTGTTGTTTTCACCTTTTCATTCCAAAAGTGTGAATAAAATTCTTTTGACTTGAAGGGAAGTTTACAAATATTTTTTTCTTTCTTTATTTTAATTTAGTATATCCAATCAGTGGAGATTAGGGAAACAATTTCTTTTTCATCATCTAATTTCCTTGAAATAAACAGTAATTTTTTTTAGGAAAAATATTGGTAATCATAATTTATTAGTCGAGCTAGTAAAATATATGATCGTACACATCCTCTACATTTCAAGAATCTCTTATTTCATTTTCTTTGTCTGTTGTTTGAAAGCCAACTAGCCAAGTTTTTGTTTTGGAGCTTGAACAATTGTAGGAACTCTTGAGAAGATTGTCCCACGTTCTTGGTTGACTAATTATGAAAAAATCCGTACAGTCACCAAACCTGTTCAGTCTCAGGACTATACATTCCATCGTCGGAAGGATGGAACTGTGGAAACCATTTTTCAGTCCTCTGAAGATTCAAAGGGAAAAGAAGTAGCCAGCAGCAGTGGCTCTTCACTGTTCAAAACAGTCGCAATGATTGTTCCAATCCCTACGAATAAGAAGATTCCAATAG
>CAODLS011581082.1:0-11086 GCA_948243855.1 Flueggea neowawraea
TAGGTAGTCTACAGATATTGGGAGAGGAATGACCTTAAGGGTGGAATCAGTACAATGGAGAAGATGGCTGATCACGCTGTATGTTAATCAATATCCTTTGGCAGGCCTGCCTTTAACTTTACCACTGTCTTCAGAAGATCGTTAGAATTCTAAAATACTTATGTAAGGAGTGAATATTATTATTTTTAATGTCTTTTTGTTCTAATTGCTCAAATTTGCAGGTATTTGTGGATGTAATCAGTGTTATAGCTGAAAAAATGGATGTTGTCACATTGGATATTTGCACTTGTCTTTTGCCACTTCTGAGTGGCCTTCTCGAGAGCGACATGGACAGGTAAGAAGATTCTGATGATTCCTATATTTTGTAAGATAAATCTCTGTTGTTCGGAAATTTTAACATCCTATTTCTTCGGAATTTTTTTTTGTCAGATGGTGGCATTTAGCTATTACTATTCATCCTCATTTTTTCTACTCTATTTAGTGAAGGGTCATGCAATTAACTGAGTACATAATTTTAAGATTTATTCTAGTATTACGATACTAAGAACTGAACTGGGACCAGATTAATACAGGGACTATTCATGTATGCAACGTGATCCGTTACTACAAGTACAAGCGTCAATCTAATCCTCTCATTTGCTAAAGTGTATTAAAATATCTGCTCGGAGTTCCATTAGAATCTGATCCAAAGCAGTATTAGATCTCTAATAAGGGGATGTGGAAGCAAATTTTATTTTATTTTTCTTTTTTATCTATATGAATTCAGTTGCATCAAACATTTGGTGGGTGGGATTTCCAGCTTTTTAACTGCTTGCAATGTTTAGGCACTTGAGCATCTCTCTGGATGTTCTGGTCAAGCTGGTCAGAACATTTGGTGCAATGATATATTCAAGTCTGTCAGCAACATCACCCGTCGGGGTAGATATTGAAGCAGAGAAAAGGTGCATTCAGTTTCCTCTCATTTGCAACTTTTTCTGTTTACATATTCCACTCTGCTCAAACAGAAACAGAAATGTGTTGTACCTATTCCTATTTTGTTGGACAGATTGGAACGCTACAATCTTTGCTTTATAGAGTTTGAGAAAGTCAAGCGGTTGTTGCCAACACTGGGAAGGTAAGTGATTACTTTGTTTTTAAAGGTTGGTTTTTATATTCTAGTGATTGGCGGCTTAATCAGGATCCAATCTTCTTAAAAGTTTATGCTGATAGGCGAGGCCCAAATCTAGTGTTAACCACATTCCCTAAAACGTTCCCTCAGGCCTCAAGTGAAAGTCTATTGAGCTTGAAACTTGCATACATTTTCTTTCTTTGTTTTATGTTCAATTAATTTCGTGTTGTTAATAACTAAGGGCAGTGGGATTTGAACTTAGATTGTTTGACTATAAGTTGCTCTGATACCAACTCAAAAACGATGAAGGGACCTAATAGGATCATATTGCATTATTAGGGTTACAATGATGTGTCACAATGATATCATATACTTATGTACAGTGCAGTACTTAATCACAGTGATAACCCTGTAAATTATCTCTTGATAAGGCTAAGTTTGTTGATATGTTATGCCAGAAGGGGGGGTTCAGTGGCCAAGTCTGCACAGGAGCTAAATTTAACTCTGCAAGAGGTGTCTTGACTTGACTGGAGGCATTGTTTGCTTGTTTTTTTTTTCTCCATTATACACTGAAATGAGGAGGATCAAGTTTGTGCATTTGAGCAGTGCATCATCATCTATCACTTGTCCGATCATCCGGCGCGAGCCGTGTTTTATGTATATTGCTGCTAAAGGGGCAGGGGCACATTGGTGGTGTCCCACAGGTATTCTCATCCGTTTTAACAGACGGGCACATTAACTACGGAGTGATTGTACAACATTAACTGGAGTCTTTTTCCTTTTTTGCGGAACATTAACTGGAGTCTGTCTCAAGGACAATGTAACAACCCTACCTTACCAAATGCTTGATGTCATGTAATCGCATCATGCAAGCCTACTAAGCCTGGTGGAACTATTTTACCTAATTTGTGTTCGAGTTCTTGACCCAAAATTTTTTAGCACATCAAGTTGTAACACTTCGGAATGTATCAATTCATTAGTTTATTTTTATTTAATATTCGGATGATTGATTCATTAACTGATTCATCAACTGTATCCTTTAGCCTTCCCAAGTTCATACGTCCTTTTGTTTTTTGCCTAGTAAACTACCCAAAATTTTTACCCTATCCTAATGAGTCTTGAACGTATCCTAACCGAATGAGTCTTGAACGTAGGAGCTCGAGTCACAAGTGCATACGTTTAGGAAAATAACTTCCCTCATCTTTTTTTGTGTGAACAATATCGCCAAAAGGCATGTTCTGATCATGTTTTTTCAGTGTTTTCGGAGCCGAAATTATTTGTTGGGTAAACTCGTTCGGGACCTCTATATTTTTTTTGTGAATCATGGACTGACAGAGTTATTTTATCTAAAAGCACTCGATAAGTAGTTGAATTATTGTATATTTGCTTTCACGTCTATGATGTTTTAGAGAAATGACGTTAGGAGGATTATGAAGTTCTTGTGTAGCTTAAAATTAAAATTTCGTTCTTTTTGGTTGAACGAAATTGCTCAAAGGCGTTTAACTATGTTATAGATTAGAACCAAATTTTAAGCGATGTATAATGTCGTTTTGTCGCCATAAATATCGTGTACTTGAAGCTATTCTTTTCTATATTTCAAAAATTATTCGAGTGTTTTTAGAATATCTTTGACATCGTATCATTATGTTGTCATTCGATTGTGATCTACATGAATTATTGTGATTCGGATTTTTAAGCAACTCATCATGACAAATATCTGGAACTTGAAACTAATTTTTACATATTTCAAAGATTATTCGAGTTTTTTTAGAATATGTTTGGCATCCTATCATAATGTCGTTACTCACGAGTAATCTACAACTTCTAAGACAAAACAAACCGTTAATATTCTAATCTCGAATGTGTATTTTGGAAGTTTTACGGGATAAAATAATATAATTAGTAATCACTAAAATATGACATTTTGGGATGCGTGCATATAGGTTTGAAAAATAATTATCAAATTTGCGCTGCAATTGTTTTCATGGCATGTATAGCTTAATTGATATTTACAATTCAAATGTCATCATGATTAAATCAAATTCAAAATTAATAAAAGTATGCTAATAAAAAATTGTTATAAAGCATGTATCGTTAAATTAATTATAATCAAATACTTTGTCTACTTTTTGTTATAGTTTTAAGTTGACTTATTTTTTGCCAAACAAAATGTACCTTTTAATTCGTAATTACTATGTTATACTTGACAACTTGCCAATGTCTTTGATTTTTGCCACAATATTTTCATGGTCTTTCTTATAAATACAAATAAGAACCGAAAGTTTAAAATGAATTGAAAATGAACTGATGGTCCAAAATGGCAACTGCATTATTTTATTATGAAAAAGAAAATAAAACGTATAACTAACAACTCATAAGTGTATAGCTCAGCAACACAAAAAACTCCTCAACTCGGACCATCAAAAGGCCAAATCAAGAAAACAAAGCTCCCAACACCTCCACAGAATCGAAGTACTTGTTTATTAAGGTTTTAGTGCAAAATGCAGAAGTTACTCAAACAAAGGCATTAAGGTACTCATCAACACTTGTGTATTTGACTTCTGGGTATAGCTCTGAGGCCTCCAATCCATATGATGGATGAATCTCAAAGTTGGTCTGATCTCCCAAAACGAATACGGAGTGACCAAGAGCGATCATAATGTTAAGTGGAAAATCAGCTTCTGCAAAAATAAGTGACAAGCAAAAATTATGATCCAAATTCCTTTGGTTTCTTTCCTTTGATTTGTTTCGATTTGCAATTGACTTGATCTTGATTATTCTTTCTATTATTTTGTAATTTCTTTTTCACACATGGATTTGATTTTGCCGGAACCTTATTTTCTCATTATCAAAGCAGAAATCTATATTATATATATAAGTCCACAATTTTTCCGAGAACACTTTGTCCTTTCATCATCTCATGCCTTTTATTTTCTGCATTTTTTTTTTCGTTACTCGTTTGCAAGTTCATAGAGGTGGTGGTTGGCTCTCCTAAACAAAATAACTGAGAGTGGTGTTTTGTGTAACTTTGATTTCAGTTGGTCTCAAAGTTACATAATACACCATTCAGAATTTCATTAGAAAATGCAGCTAGAAGAGCTGGTTGGTGCGCTTGCCTCTGCTTAGAGGTCCTGGTTCAAATCACATCTCCGTTGGCTTCTCCAAATTTTGCACTTCGCAAAGGCACTAGATGAATGATCGTAATAAGTGATAAATCATTTGATGCACTGCTGACTCGGCGTTCGACTCTGAGTCCACCCGTTCCTCTCCGAGTCCAATGCCACATCTTTTTTTTGCTTTTTGTCCAACACAACTTTCTTTTAATTAAATGCGGAAATGTGGAATTTTAACAGAATTAGCAACTAAAAGAGTTGGTTTGTCCACACATCCATTGTCACAAGTCCTATGTTCGAATCCTAGCTCCACCGATTTCTCCTATTTTTATGCTATGCCAAGGCCTCGAACAACAGGCCCTTTAACTCACCCAGACAATGCGCCGTTTGATAATTTGATGATTTGAGAAAATTCTCCTTGGCACGCAGACCATCTGAACTAATTGACTAATTTGATTGGAAACCGCACAGATGCACTTTGTACTATTACTGAAAGACTTAATATCACCCCATATCAGCTCCAACAACCTCCCCTCCTACTTTTTTTCTTCTTCTCTTTTTTTTTTTATTTTTTTATTTCTTAACTCCCCTCTCTTTTTTTCATTTTTATTTTCTTTCTTTCTTCCTCTTTTTTTTAAGGGGTTTTGTAGGTTGATGATGGTGGCTGAATGGTGTTGGGAGAAGAAGTCGAAGAGCTAAACGATGTGTTATTTTTTCGAAATTGCCAACCTAACTCAAGGCATAATAACCATCGATTTGGCTTCCAATCCAATGATTTAGATGATTGAGGCATTTGGTGTCATTCATGGCTAGTGGTGATGAAGTTGAAGACCTGAACAATGTGTTATTTTGCCAGAACAAACTAACACGAGACTTAATAACCACATATTTGACTCTTAGATCAAATATTCCAATGGTTCAAATGGTCGAAGCCCTTGACGTTGTCCTTGGAAGTCCTTGCACATTTTTTAAGGAGCATGACTTGCTTAGTTTGGGAACTATTTTACTCGATCTAGAGCATGGATTGCCTAGCTTGGAGCCCGCATTGCCTAGTTTGAAGCCTATCTTAGATTACCAGATTCCAACTCTGGATGAGGAATTGAGTGATTGTACTAAGTGGGAGATTGATTTAGGTGGATTTTCTTCAGTTCCTTCAAACTTTGAGCTTCCTTCTTTGGATGATGCATTCTCAGCTTCGGAGGACTTTTTTACTGGAATTTAGTTTTTGCCTAGTCATTCTGGATTTTTCTGTACTTGTTATTAATGTTTTAGATTAAGCATGTCATTATTGCTCTCCAATCATTTAATCAATTTTTTTTTTTGAGTTAAGTGATTTTTTATTGTAATAGTAATAGTGATTTTACTTTTCACCATGCTGGTACATATATTCTTTTTCTTCTCTGAGCTTTGTGCATGGCTACGTTGTGCTATTCAACTTGATTGATTTACGTTTATTTTCCACGTGTATTCATGACAAATATTTGTTTGTCACACGTCTTAACGGTTTTTTTCATGTATGGATACATTGTATTGCTCCACTTGATCGATTATTTTCACTATAGTTTTCCGCGCATTTATGACAATTATTTGCTTGTCACACTTCTTGACTGTCTTTTTGCGTTCTTTTTAATAAATCAATATTATTTTCCGCATGTGTTCATGACAAGTCTTTGCTTATCACACGCTTAATGGTTTTTTTGTATTCTTGTAATACATCATTATTATTTTTCGCGTGCCTTCATGGAAAATCTTTGCTTGTCACAAGTCTTAAAGATTTTTTCATGGTTTGCATGCTTTTGTGATGACTTCTTTGTTTCTCCCAAAGTTTCTACTCATCATATGCTTTAGCAAATAATCTTGGTGGTGGGAATGAAGCCTACACTTTTATCACGTTATAAGTATATGTTTGGCTCATCCACTCCCTTGTTTTTGTAGATATGTTTATAAATCTTGAGACTTCTTCTTTCGACCGATGTAAGGGGTAGTATATGTAAATCAAGTTGGTCTTAATGAGGGAGTTTGAAAGATTTTAAAACTTTATTGAAAATCTTTTACAATTTAAAATAAATAACAAAGTTAAATGCGGAAGCTAAAAAAAATCCAATTCATAAACAATATAAATCAAATATTAGTAAAGTAAAGAGAGTAAGGGAGAGAGAAAATCAAAGCTTATATGTTATAGTGGTTCGATCCTCTTGACCTACGTTTACTCCTCTAGATCTACTAGAGAATTCAAGTCCACTAAACTTCATCACTTGCGGGTAGAGGCAAACCATTTACAACACTTATTTTTACGAGATCAACAAGAAAATCGTTCACCTTGTTTTAAGGACAAACAAGAAAACCAAATACCTTGTTTGTACGGGATCAACCAGAAAATCGCTCACCTTATTTTAAGGACAAAATAAGAAAATCAAATCCCTAGTTTTTACGGGCTCAACTAGAAAACCGTTCACCTTATTTTAAAGACAAAACAAGAAAACTAAATCTCTAGTTTTCTACAACTAACTAGCAATCACTCTTGTTTTCTAAGGTTTAACAAGAAAACCTAATTACTCTAAGCAACAACCTTGCTTGTAACAAATTTCAACCCAAGAATGTAGCAAATCAAAGCTTGTACAAACCCAGAAATGTATGCAAGTACAATAGCTCAAATGTGTTAGAAATGTAAAAAAGAGAGAAACAATGAATAACATGTCTTGGTAAAGGTCTCTCTCTTTCTCACTGTTTTGGGATGTCTATTTATAGCTACTCTTAGAAATATCGTCGTTGAAAACCTCGAAGTAGCCGTTGTGAGAGAATATAAAGTTCTGATATAAATGACATCACCGTCACAAACGTGCGTTATTGATATCAACGCGCATTCTTAAGATACACTATCAGAGATTAGCGTGTGTTATAGACCATCAACTTGTGTTGTCTAAGTTTCAATGTTCACTGCTTTGTGATAGCCATCATCTGCGTACTTAGATAGTCACCAACGTGCGTTGATAAAGACCTCAGTGTGCCTTAACACAAGCTTTGCGTGCCTTGTTCATCATTCTAGATTACACACTTACACCCAGACACTCATCAACGTGCTTTATTCATTCTTCAACGTGCATTGTCAATTGCCATTCCAAGATTGCATCTTTGGTCTGCATATGCGTCAGAGAATATTGCAATTCAAATTTCGATGAGAGTCTTGGCTTTGTCCTCATCTGAAGCTCATCAACGCGCGTTACTACTCATGAACATGCGTTGAGCTTCTCATTAAAGTTTGCACCTTTCATCCATCTACGCGTCTTGTTCATCCTTCCACGTGCTTTGGTCATTCATGAAAACTTCCCATAGATCTAGACCTCGAAAACATGCATTTGTATTCATTAAAGTGCCTTAATGAAACAGAGTAATACATTAGTAAGCTTTAATCATCATCTACGCGTGTTGTTCCTTCTTTTGGATGCATAGATTAAGTCTTCATATTCAACAAAGCGGGTTGTTGGATCATCTGCACACTTAGATGAGTTCCATAGAATAGTCAGGAGAGCATATCCGCATGTTCATCAATGATTAGCGTGTCTAAATAATGTTGATATAAGTTCTAGTATTGCAGGACAAATGCTAAGGTGCGTTGTTTCCCCATTAGCGTGTGTTGAAGCCATTATGACTTAGAATCAATGTGAGTTGGACATCATCAGCTTGTGTAAGGGTTCATTAATGTGCAACTAACGTGTGTTGCTTAACTTTTTAGTTGTTTTGTAAATCATCAAAACTTAGAAGAATTTTTCATGTTGTCCATAAAATGGCTCAACAGTATATATATATATATATATATATATATGCAATCTTATAGTGTATACATAATGGTAAAAGTGATGCATGAGTATATGTAATGACACATGATGCATGCAAGTATAATATTTATGCAGAATAGTAAAAAAAGAACAAAGATTTACAGCTTTACGACCTTGATGCTTATGTCAACAAATAGTTTTCATTCCACTTGGTGAATTGATTTATGGCACAATGAAGAATTTTCTCCCTCCTGTAGATTGTAAAAAATGGTCCCAAGATATCCAAACTCCATTCAGTAAATGGAGTTGGTTATAGAACACTCTGAAGTTATGAAATTGGTGTATTGACAATAGGGGCGTGCCTGTGATAGTTGTCACACTTCCTACGTTCTCCGAGGCATTTCCTTCATTGTTGGCCAGGAAAATCCTCCTTAAAATATCTTTGTAGCAAGTGCTTTAGATCCCAAGTGTTATCCATAGATTTCTTCATATGTTTCTACCATTGCTAACTTACCTTCCTCAGAACCCAAACACTTTGGTATAGACATTGGAAAAGCACGCTTATAAAGGGCTCTATTGGCTAGAGTAAACCTTGTTCCCCAGAGTCTCATCTTCTTGGATTCCATATAAAGTGAGCCTTACTCCCTAGACTCTCATATTTCTAGACTCTATTGACTAAGGTAAACCTTGCTCCCAAGACTCTCATCTTCTTGGCTTGCACCAGGTTTGATAAAAGTTCCTCAACCATTAGATATTTCTTCACTAGGGTCCTCCAATATTCCATCCTTTCTTCAATGTCTAAAATCTCTCTCTCTCTTCGACAATGGTCTTTCAAGGATTTTAACCTCCACTGCTCATGCCCTTGCTTCTTCTAAAAGAGCTAATTTAGGCAATGTGTTTACGTGGTTGTTTTTTTTACTAATTGTTGAGTTCAAAATTCTTGAAGTATTGTGTCAGTGTTTGCACCTTTCTCAAGTTTTGAGCCATATTCGACTCTCTTACTTCATACTCTCATGGAAATTGTTGCACTACCAGTTGTGAGTTGCTGTGGACTACCGATTTTTTGGCTTGCAACTGTCTCTCTTCACAACCTCTTTGTGAATCAAGTGTTACTTGTTACGTGGATTTCATTCGCTTCTTCAGGACATTTTTTTTTTCGTTCCTATTTCCCAGCTTTTCCTGAGATTTTGGCTTGAAGGCTTAAAGGAAGCACTCCATAAAACATTGTTTGAATGAATTTTTTTGACGTCTAAAGTTTCTTCATTTTGTTTCCCCAACTCCTCGTTTTCATTTTTGTGGTACTTGAAGTGCATGTTCTTCCGATGGTTTTTGTAGGGTTGAAATATGTTCTTAACTTTATGAAAAGATCCAAGTTCAGAAATTAAGTACTTTGATAGGGTGACCTCTTTGAAAAAAAGTGATTTCTTTGGTTGAACAATGTCGTTGAAGGGCTACTCTAGAGGGTGGCTCTAAGGGATTATTTCCATGAGTGACTTTAAAGGATTTTTAAGGATCCCTCCAGGATTAGCCCTGAAGGATTGCTAAAAAAAATGACTCCCAAAGGTGAATCAAAATGATTGCTTCCATGGATGCCTTCAAAGATTGGCTTTGGGGGATTTCTCTGTTTGAAGAATTTTTCTAAAGGAGGTATTTAAGGGATATATCTAAAGAATGACCTTGAGGAATTTCTCTATGGAATGACTTCAAGGAATTTATCTAGGGAATGGCTTCATAGAATTTCATCAAGGAATGGTTGAAGAATTATCTAAGGAATGACTCCAAGGAATTTCTCTCAGGAATGATTCTGAGCAATTCTTCTAAAGATTCTCTTTACAAAGTGACTCTGACAGATTTCTCTGATGAATGGTTTTGAAGAACTTCTCCAAGGGGCGAATTTTAAGGATTCTTTTAGGGAGTAATTCTGAAGAGGGCTCCAAAGGGTTATAATTTCGGAGGATGTTTTGAGGAAGGTTTTGAAGGTGGATGGCTCCGGAGGATGGTTCTAAGGAAGGCTCTGAAGGTGGATGACTCTGAAGGATGTTTTAAGGAACGCTCCGAAGATGTATGACTCCGGATGACGGTTCTAAAGAAGGCATTAAAGGTGGATGGCTCCGGATGATGGTTCTGAGGAGTTCTTTAAAGATGTATGACTCCAGAGGATGATCTAAAGAAGGCTCTGAAGGTGGATGGCTCTAGAGGATGGTTCTGAGAAGTGCCTTGGACTGGGTTTTAAGGAGTTCTCCAAGGTAGGTTCTGAGGGATTCTCTGAGGTAGGTTCTGAGGAGTTCTCTGAGGTAGGTTTCTTGGAGGTAAGTTTCTCATAAGTAAGTTCTGAGGAGTTCTCTCAAAAGGGATGACTCTAGAGAATGACTCTGGAAAGGGATCCAAGATTGATAACTCCAAGATATTGCTCGGGAAAGGCTCTAGAAAAAATTCCGAAGTGTGCTACGGAGAAGACCCTTAAGAATTTCTCTGAGAGCTTCTAAAAACTAAGTTTGACAAGATTTTTTGAGGATAGAAAAGATTAAACTCTGAATTGATTGAAATAAGAAAGAATGTTGGAAGAAATCAAAAACAAAAGGTTATGAAGTATTGAAAACACAACTTTTCGCTCGATTCCTCATAGACGACGCCAATTATTGTTGCCTCAAATCTGCAGTAGCAATGAAATGGATGAACAAACAACTTGAATCGTCTTTTATCCTACAAGAGCAAATGAAAATGAGGTCGGTTGATCCTCTAAGGACTCTCAGACGCTCAAATTAGTGTTTGTTTTGACAAAACTTTAATGTAGTGTTTAGTTGTATAAAAAATGTCTCTCTCAAATGAAATAGAGACTTCTACATATAAAGGAAGTGTGATGACATAAATGTAATTTCTGCAAATGTTCTTAAAATAAGATTTCCTTTGTGAGCTTCTGAATCTGTTTATTAAGTTGGACTCAACGGATCTAAGTCCATATTACACCAATAATAGATATGATTTTTAAAATTTAGTGTTTAATATATTTAATAAAAAATAAAATAACTAAATAATAAATTAAAAATAAATAAATAAATAAAATGTTTAAAAAAGAAAAAGAAAAAAAA
>CAODLS011581151.1:0-19548 GCA_948243855.1 Flueggea neowawraea
TAGCTAGGATCGGATGTGATATAATGAGATATGTAGTTCAAAAGTTCAAATTAATTATGAACACTATAATATATATTTAAACACCAAAACATCAAAATGTCATCCATATGCCTATCAAATAATGGCTCCCACAAAATCCTCCCAAGTAAGGAAACGTTATTTCTCAACAACAGAAGCATATACATAGGCAACTCGGGTTGGGTCAGTTTTCGATTCGGATATTGTTTAAGCAAATGTAGTAGTAATATGGAATTTAGACACCCTTGGTCATTGAGAAATCATGGTTATATCAAACTAAATTTAGGAAAATAATTATAAATAAATATTGTTTTACGAATATTGGTGTTATTCTTTTAATCTACATATCGAAAAGATATTATTAGCTCTTTTCAAAAAAAAAAAAAAGATAAATTAAAGAATTTTGCACTTAATATTCAATTTGAGACATTGTGTAGATCTTTCAACTTACAAAGATGTTTTCACAGATATGTTCGTTACCAATATTTAGACTTCCAATATAGCTAATAATTTTTATTGGGTAAGAAAGAAAAATTTTCTAGAAAAAGGTAGGTCTATCTAGCCATTATAACTACATTAAGTGAATAAAGATAGGTCTTTAATTTTGGTGTATCAAGAAAAGTACTACACAAATAGAATTCTCTTAATGACGGTTATTAAAATATTATAAGAAACATGAGACCTAAGAAGCCTTTAGTTGCAAGCAAAGACACCAAGTTTAAAATAAATATACATTAATTATAATATATATTAATTAAATACATTAATTATAATATACATTAATTAAATATATTAATTAAATCTACATTAATTATAATGTAATGTGAAGGAATCTAACTACCGGTTTAACAAATAAACAGTATATAATAATAGATTCGAGTTACCTACCTCGATTCCTGCGAAAGTTCGACCTAACCAGCAGTGGAAGACAAAGGTTAGGATCTTGACTATGTTGGTCTCGCGAGCAAACCACGGTCAGATTGTCAACGGAGTGCTCGTCTGTTTTGCAGCCTAGATGCCACTTCAGAACGGGATCGTCAAATGATGAATGATGGAGGAAGGAGATAGAAAAAGGAAGAAGGGAAGGATGAGGGCCTCCTTTTTTTTTCTTCTCCTTTCTTTTCTTTTTCCTCACTCATATTTCTAAGCCCTTAAATGGGCTTGAGCCCAATGGGCTTAGCACATGGGTCTTATGAGTCCATTTCAATTGGGCTCGCTAATTAGTCTCGTTCCATCGTCTCGGTTCACACTTTGACCGACTGAGTTCGATTCACCTGTTATGAGCGGACCGCTTTTTTCAACACTATTCATGTCAAGCAATTGCAAATATGAATAACTATAAACCCTTTGAACGTGGTTGATCATAAATATTGACTCGAATGTCGTTAATTTGCATTCATATTTTTATTTTACAATAAGAGTGACTAACATTTCAATCCATGTTGTTAATTTATTTTAGTATTACGATGAATTAAACTTTCAAGTCAATGATGTCTGGGTGATTCTTTTTCAGAAAAAACAACTGTGATTATCTCGTATATTATATCTTATGTGTAAAGTGCGGAAGCGTTGGTGAAATGATAAAGGAAAATGGCCTTTTTTTTTTTGCCAGAGAAAAGGAGGAGAATGGGTGATTAGTGGCAACTTATTTTTTTTAGTGGTGATCACGTGAGTACTCCATTATTATAAAATGTTTAAAAAATCATAGTTGAACTTAGCAAGAATCATAACTAAACTTGGCATGAGTCAAACCTCGTCTAGTAGTCCCAATTACTAAGTGAAGTGGAAGGTTCGAATCAAGCGCCCCAAAATTTGCTCTTGAATTGGGGTGTAAATGCCTCCAGAAAATCGCTCCCTCCTTCAAATATTAGGGCTAACAATTTTTGACATGACCTGTTTAAATGACACGACTTGACACAAAATTAAATGAGTTTGGGTTTGCCATAAACGAGTTCGGGTTATAAACGGGTTGAACTCGTTTGACACAGAAAAAATGAGCTTAAACGAGTTCAACCTGTTTAACATAATCGGGTTAAACGGGTTAATCCGCTTACGACACGACCTGCTTAAAAATCCTAACTATAAAATTTCTTTTATAAAATATTTAATTTATTATTCTTATTATTTATATATTGAAAATTATAACTTTTTAATGAATTTTGTAATTGTAGTTGTTTTGTATTTGATTTACCTTTATTTAGAATATTATTGTGTTGGTAGATTTTTTAAACATATATTCATTATTTTAGTTGAAGTTATTTTAGTATTAATTGTGTATTATAAATAGGTTAAATATGTTAAATAGATTAAACGTGTTAAACAAGTTAAATGGGTCTTATCGTGTTAAACGAATTAACCCGTGATACGCGACCTGTTAAGTATAAACGGGTCTTGTCGTGTAACCCGTTTAATAAATGGGTCATGCCCGGGTTGTTGAGTCGATTACCACACTAGAAGAGGGTTGAATAGTGTGGTATGTATGACTTTGATTTTTTTTTTCAAAAATAAATGCAAGCAAAGAAAGAACATAAGAATTTATAGTGGTTCAACCAACTCTTTGCCTACATCCAATATCTAAGTATCACCATTTAGCATTTTTACTATCTCTCAACAGAAAATTAAAACTTCACTTTCAAGTTAAGTGAGAACTTTTACACTTTCTTGATTTTGGTTCAAGAATAAACCAACCTAAGGATCTACTCTTTGATCCCACACACAAACACTCTTGAAAAATATTTTTCAAACACTTCCCAACAATAAAATGATCTAGTAATACAAGTAATAATGATGGAATTTAATGAACAATTCACTTGTATTAATAAAAGAGAGAAAATAAGGGATTTGAGACTTGGTTGTTGTTAGAAATGAATGCTCAGATGTTGTATCTTATGTTTCTAACCTCTCAAGCATGTATTTATAATTCTCTTTTGATTTTGGACCGTTGTGAGATAGGATAGAGCCGTTGTGGTCCAGAATGGTGTGCATTTAATGCACTGTTAGAGTATGCTCACGTACGTTGCACAATACAAGATGTACATTGTCGTTTTTACATTCCAGATAACGTACGTTGTAATTGGATGATGTGCATTATTTTTGTACGAAGATTGTCCAGTAGCTTCTGTTTCTCATCTGAGATTTATGTTGTACGTTGAATCCAAATGAAGTACATTGTTCTACAATATGATGTACATTTTGTCGTGATCGTGACGTACGTTGTAAAGCTTCACTTTATTATTGTACCTGAATTTTGTCTCGGTTCATGTGAAGAACAAACATTTATTCTCTGATCTTCAAATCTCCTCTTTGTCTTTCATATAAGACATACGTTTTTTACTATACGAAGACGTATGTTGGACACAAGCTTTTCAAACCTCCGTTGTTTTCGAGTTTCCCGCGTGTGTGACCTACAGTGGCATTTGACCAAGACGTACATTGGTGCCCATCAAGACGTACGTGGGAGAGTTGAACCGTACGTTGTTTTTGCACCTGAACCATCTAGTAACTACTGCCCCATTTTCCATCAAATATAACGTACGTTGTGTTGAGTTAAGAGGTACGGTGCGTTTTGCAAAACGTACTTTGCCCTCCATTTTCGATTTTGTTCATCATCAAAACATAAAGAGATTTAAATGTTGACTACCTTTGGTCCAACACGGGTTGGAGTTAAACGGGTTTGGGTCGTAAACGGGTCGACCTGTTTAACCCGTTTAAAATTCGGGTCATAAACGGCTTGACCTGTTTAGACCCAACCCAACCCAAATTGCCACCCCTATTCTTTTTGCCAGAGAAAAGGAGGAGAAGGGGTGATTAGTGGTAACTTATTCTTATTAGGCATGATCATGTGAGCACTCCATCGCCATGAAATGTTCAAAGAATCATAAATGAACTTAGCAAGAATCATAACTAAATTTGGCATGAGTCAAACCTCATCATAGTAGGCCCAATCGCTAAGTGAAGTGGAAGGTTCAAATCAAGGGCCCCAAAATTTGCTCCTAAATTGAGGTGTAAATGCCTCTAGAAAATCGCTCGGTCCTTCGAAGATAGGTCACTACAAAGTTCAAATAGTGTCTTAATCACTCAACTACCATGTGTGATTGTCTTTCTTCGCGTTTCTATATATATATGGTTGCTTTCCTATAAAAAGGTAATTTTCGCCCTCAAATTTCTTCCACAACTAATAAACTATCCATCCTCCTTTTACCGTTTTCCTGTCAAAAAAGAAAAATCTGTCTTCCTCTCAACTATATGGTTGTCTCTATCTCCAAAGACTCCAAAAGAAACAAACAAGTATACTGGCAAATTGTTGCGATAGAAAATATATACACAAAAACAAAAGGTGAGGCTACCGGAGCTGACTTTGCCTTAAGCCAGAGGCGACTACCTAAAGTCCCCAAATCAATGGGGGCTCAAAACTTTTAAAGAATGTATCTAATATTAAGCTTATTTTTACTTGTTACAAATTAGTTAATCATGATAAGAAAGTGATTGTTTTCCAGTGAAAAAAAGAAACTAATTGTGGGTGTTAAAGATACTAATAATTTCTTTAATTGCGATTTAAAATTTAGAAAGTTTATGGAAGAAAAATCAAAAAGAAAAAATTGAATAACTACCAAAATAGCGCAATATGCACAACAATCTTTTTAACGGTCCACAACAATAGTTTATATTATCAATTGAAATTTTAGATTCTTTTCTAAATGTCCTCTTACTTCCTTTATAAAAAATCTAGATTACTTTCTAAATTATCTCAATGCTTGTCCAATTTTGTTGAATAATACTTGAGATAGTTTCGTTGATAAGTAATACTTGAGATAGTTATGTTGGCAGAAATCTATTTGTCCAAATTTAGATTCTTTTTCAAATTCTATATTTTGTTGAATTTATATGATTTAATTCTGCTTAATATTTATGGCCATAGTAGTTCTCAGCTATAAATGAGGGTATACCAACAAAGTTTTCGAAATATTGCATATCTTCATATTTTCAAATATAAATAATTTTTAAAGACATATTTCATATCAAAAGAAACCTTAATTATAATCTCACTTAGGATCTCAATGAAGGTCGAGATGGCTCTGGTGGCTACTTATATATAGAAGAAAATGATAAAAATATTTTTGCTGGGCAATGGCAAGTAAACTGATTATTGTTGGTAACTCCATTACTCAAGCCCACCCCATTGAGCAATGGCTTATATTTCGGTTCTTGGCTTCTTGCATGACTTGTGGAAAAGAAATACACACGCGATTTCTTCATCTACAAGACATTTTTCCCACTATTATCTCCAGTTTTTGCTTTCACAATATTCAACTTCTACAGGAAAAATAAGGAACTTATAATATTCCTCCTTCTTTTTCCTTTGCTGTTATTTTTGTATAAATGCTGCACAGAGTGCCAATAAAGACTTGAATTCCCGAGGTGGGACTTAACCCTCGAGATGACAATTTATACTATATTTGAAGGGTACTGACATTATCTATATCTATTCAACGAGGATATTATTTGTTTTGTTTGAGTATGAGTACATATAACAGTAATATCTACATTTTACTGTGCGGATATAGGTAGGGTATAAATATAGAAAAATCTTACCTGTACCCGTACTTGTACCCTTGTCCATTGGATAATATATGTATCCGTGTTTGTTATCCGTTATCCATACTCGATATATATACATACACACACATATAACTAGAATAAATTGATTTATAACTAAAATGAGACAATAGATATATTTTGCTAGATATTATAGATTTTATGTAGCTAGAATGTGAGTGTTGTTCTATTACATAGTCAACTATAACAAATAAAGCATGAGAGTTCAAGAACAAAGTTTTTTTGTCTAATATTTTGGTATATTTTGGTCTAATATATTTTGGTATATTATTGCCACAACTATAACATTTAGAACATATTTTGGTCTAATATTTTCTTCAATGTAAGATACTAGAACTAAAAACTGTAATTTGGAGGTTGCAATGGAAATATTGAAAACACTGTTCATTTTCATTCTTATATAGTATTTTAGACTATAATTTTTGTATAAATTCTTCATCAAGTAATAACTTATCACATTACTATTTGATTTACTACATTTAGTTGCAAATTATATATTTTATATTATGTTGTGTGAATATAGTATTTTATTTTGTCTTGGGTATTTTTTAATCTATTGTTTTAAATTAGTGATATATTATTTTTTAAGTTAATTAACTAAATTTAAACTATGGATAAATGAGTATCCTATGAGTAGGATACGGGTGGTAATTTTTGTCACCTGTACGGGTACATGCAGGGTATGTGTACATTATATGAATTACAAGTACGGGTAAAAATATTAGTATACCCTACCTATTGTCATCCCTACTTAACTCGCTAGCTTGATAACATATTTTAGCACAATCTTTAATATTTTTATCACTTAGCATGTCCAATCATCTCCCCGAAAATGTTATATATTCTTGTTTGTGCATTAATTTTTCTCGAAATTTGTGTATTAAAGAGAAAATATATTAAAAAATAAATATTTTATTGATAAAATAGGTGAATAATATTAAGAAGTGAATAGTAATATCTTGATTTTATTGAATTACTACAACTCTAAAAAATTTGTTAGTTAATATATTATAAAATATTAAAAAAGTGAGTTAGATTATAATGAAAATACAGTTTGGTTTAAAATTTGAGATGAATAGTAAAATAAAATATTATATTTTGTAGAATATGTTGAAGAGTAGAGTTGCACATGCTCTATAGTACACTATTTTAAAACTTAACAGAAATAGGAATACACTTTAATTTTGTTATCAATTAGCCATTCAGTTAGAAATATCCACTTTAAAATGAAAATGTGAGAAATGAAATAAGTAAATAGAGTCGGTAAAGTACCTTAATTATTCGCCGAACTAACTGGTGGGACTGACCAACCCTGTCCGATCCTACCGGCTCTGCCGTAGTTGAGTAACGTGACATGGGAGCACTAACTTGGACCATGGATGTATATTTTTTTCCACTGTTGAGAAATTGGATTGGTGACTCAAACAATCATCAGTTGTCTCTTGTCTGTTTCTATTTACAATTTTGTGTGCAATCCACTAGGAAAAAGAACAGCAAAAATGTATTCTAGAAAGCTTAATTTGTAATTTTGGTGTTGATAAGATGTGAACATTCTACAGAAGCATTAAATACACACAAAGCAATTATTATGACATTATCATCCATAACAAAAAGGAATCTTGAAGCTTCTTGTTTTATTATCTCAACTCCCAAAGAGCCAATTCTGTCATTTACCTAAGGTAGGATAATTCTTCAGTGAAAACCATAATTAGGTAATCAAACTACTGCCATGTTGTACAGTTTCCTAGCTATTTGCCCTTCACCATAAACTAAGAAAAAAATGGGTAAATAAAAATTATTGCACTGAAATAAGGACAACAATCAGAAGCGGATGCCTAAGTCGTCCCAAAATGTAGAAAGAAAAACAAAGAATAATTAGGGGTAATTCTTTTAAAAAATGTATTTTTTTGGTCAAATTAAAAAATATATGTATAGTGTATATAATTCGATTTTTTTCATAAAATATGAATTATTTGGCCTCCCAAATGTAATATATGTGATTCGTCAAATGCCTTAACTTGGATAATTCTATCATTTCGATAAATATAATATATGGAATATGTTGGGAATTTTAATTTAAAAAATAATTATATGATATTTAAAAGATAATGTTATTAACTTGTTATTTCACATTTTAATTTGGATAAGGTAAGTTAAGTTAGTAAAAAAAATTATCGTTTAATGGTCACAATGATTAAAAAGCGCCATCCTCAAAATGCTAAAGAAAAATGGATAGGGAGAATTACCAAGGCCAACTCCAACCGGCCTGGAGAATTGCGTTTAGCATAAAACTTGTGGTTTTTTTTGCCTCTCCAACTCGGCGGTAAATTTATGGGTTTTTTTGTGTTTTGCTATAGACGTGGCACTATAGCAACGCTAATTTTTTTTGTTTTTTTATCTTATTCTTATTTTGTAAAAATAAATAATTAATTTTATTTAACAAATAATTAAGAAGAAATTAAGTTTATATTTAGTTTGTGAAAAAATAATAGTAGAAAATTTAATTTAGAAAGAATATTGAGAGAATACTTATTTTTAGAGATATAAATAGAGTTGTGTGTTAGAAATATTTTTATTGTAGATACTATATGTTTGTGAAAAATTACTATAAAATAGAATTTTTGATTAGAGATAACTAATTAGTGTGTATAAATAGAAATTCAGTGGTAGAGCAAAAAATCGAACAAGATGGAGTCGATGCTAGATGAAGGATTAGAAATGAAGCCCCACCAACGGCGAAAATGAGTCAACAATGAGGATATAGATACTCCAGTAAGGTCGGCTAATCCTAGCGGAGCCCACCTCCCTCCACCACTAAAAAATTCCAAAAACCCAATCAACGATTGATGTTGTTCATAAAATAAAAAAATAATAATAATAAGGCAAGAAGATGGTCAGTATCTTTTTTAATTTTGTTCACTTACATACAAACCATTCTAGAAAGCCAAGCATAAAAGATGATTCAAACTCTGAAATAATAATAATTGAAAAACTTGCTTTTAATGTTTGACCCGGATGTTACCTTAATCATGCATGTGATGGCACCCTAATCCTAATTTGTTCTACTCTTTCACTATATAGCTTTTGGCCATGAATTTGACATTTTCGACCTTTTCTCTCTCTCAATTTCCCTCTTATAAGATCTTCATAAATGACTATTATCCATTGGCATTTGGCAGTCTTAAAATTTTTTTAATATCTAATAGATCACGGCATAAAATTTCGGTAGCCTTCCTTATTTCTATTAGATCATTGCATGTCAGTACCGTGTCATCAATTATTATTTTTTTACAAAAATATTAACTTGTGCTACGAATGCATAAAAGTACAAAATTAATATTATTGAATGTTATTTTCAAAAGATCGAGCCATAAATAAAAAAAACGAATAAAAATATATTATTATGCCTTTTTTAAAGTAAAGAAAACCTCTACATTTCTCTTGCTTTCTCAGGGACGATGGGACCTTTACACAATCACATCGTGTGGGGATAACTTAGCAGAAATTTTGTTCAGCCACTATTTTGGTAGCTGAAACTTTAATATATTTCTCTTATTTACTTATAAAAAAACCATCGATTTTGTCTTCTAAATTTTTAAAATCTGGCATCGTGAGGAGGCCCATACATTATCCTTAACTTCTTATTAGGAATTAATCTTGGAATAAGTTTATTTAAAAAAAGTGAGAAAGCTAAATTAAATACTTAGGCATTTTAATTAATAAACAGACAGAATTGGAGCACGAGAGATTCTCTGGAGTTTAAATTGGACCATTGAGTTTAGACCTTCGTGCAGCTTTAAAGGCCAAAAAATGAACGGAGCCACGCCATCACTTTTTTGATCATCTTCTTTCTTTCTAAAAAATTCACAAATATAACTTTTTAATCCGTCCGTCCCGAATTAATAAACATTTTTTCTATTTCAAATGTATCAAAATATAAACTCATTCTTATTCTTTTACATATTATTTATTAATCAAATGTTTTTTTTTTATTTTTTATAAATAATCGATAATATTATACTATTTTCAATACAGATTTATTCACTTAACTAATTCTTACTTAATAAAAAAAATTCCATCCAAAAAATAAATAAAAATAAATATAAAAAATTAACTTATAAATAATTTAAATATATTTTTAAAAATTCGTATTTATCTGAATGACCTATTAATTTGGGATGGAATGAGCATAAAATAACCAAAGAATTCCACCGTCACCGTCGTCCGTCGTTCTTCCTATGACGAAAAATTTGTATTTTCCCTTCAATCTAACCAACAAGTAAACCAAAAAACCGAATCCGAAGCAATTATTAAAAAAATGACACGTAAGCAGAAGCACCAGAACACACACCACCACAACCACAGGCGGGTGACAAAAGAGAGAGAAGCAAAGCAAAACAAAGCACAGCACAAAAAAGCAAAAGAAAGAAACACACAAAGCGCGACTCTTCCTTTCTCTGCTCTCCCTGGAACCTTCACGCTCCCCCCCCCCCCCCCCTCCCCCCCAAAATTTTCGTCTCCAAACATTATTTTCAGATCCGTAATTCCCCCTTTTTCCCAGGGAAAATAGTACATTTTCTCGGAAAATCAGTACCGTTATATTCTCTTGTTATCTGCTTTTCGTTTTCCGATGCTACGCGTAGCTGAGATTCTCTTCATAGTGACACGGTCGCGTTTTTGATTTGATAACTATCAAATCAATCAAAAGCGCTGTTTTATTCGTTTCCTTTTTTTTGTGCTTATTTTTGAACCTCTGCTTGTGGGAGATCCTTACAGTACCGGCGTCGGCATTGTTGGAGATTAATGCGGCTTTCAGGTTATTGGAGCTTTTAATGAGTTTCTGTATCCATTAAATGTGATGTTATGTTTACCTGTTTCTGTTTTCATGCTTTAACGGTTTTCACTGTTACTTGTTACTTCATCAGTTCAGAGCTCATTTATTACTACTTTTTCTCAATTTTTTATTTTTATTTTTTCAAAATAGATGATTCAGATCCATTAAAGAATTTTCAGTTGTAAGAAACATGAAGGTTGTGAGTAGGAGTGGATAAGTCTTGTGATTCTTGTGAATTCTTCTGAAGTCGCGTGAATTTGGAGGGAGAAGTAAATTAGAGAGGAGTAATAGTAGTAATGATAAAAAGTAAAATTAATTATAATAGTATTTATTGCACCCCACATGCAACCAGGTTGAATCCATAAAAATCACTTGAAATTTTATTTTGTTCATAATTTTTTGTTCTGTATATCAATTTTTCTTTCTGTTTCTCAGTAGTTGTGATCGGGATATACCTGCTCGGAGTGTGCGGAAAGAGTTAAGAGTTTTGAATTTGCAGCGCAGTAAGATGTCAGGTATGATAATGGGAAAATGAATTTTATATTGTATATGTGTTTTATGTAATTTGTTGCTTAAAAGTCATATGTTGATGTTTTGATGATGAAGGCGTGGAAGGAATTGTGGTTAATGATGAGCTTAGGGAAAGAAGATCTGATTTTGAGAACTCGGAAGATGAGAGAAGGCGGTCGAAAATTGGGTCTCTGAAGAAGAAGGCTATAAATGCTTCAAATAAGTTTACTCATTCTCTTAAGAAGAGAGGGAAAAGGAAAATTGATTACAGGGTTTCTTCGGTTTCGATTGAGGATGTTAGGGATGCTAAAGAGGAGAGTGCTGTTCAGGAATTGAGACAAAAGCTTCTTGAAAGAGATTTATTGCCTCAAAGACATGATGATTATCATACTTTGTTAAGGTCAATCTGTTATATCCGTTTTATGAGTTTAGTTGCTTTGGTTCACTAATTCAAACGTCCTAATGAAGTGTATTTACTTATTGATGTCAATATTTTAATGTTGTAGATTTTTGAAAGCTAGAGACTTTAACATTGAAAAAACAATCCAGATGTGGGAAGAAATGCTCATCTGGAGGAAAGAATATGGGACCGACAGCATATTGGAGGTAATGGAATTTATTGCCTCTAACTATACTGCAATTGATTGGCTTAGAACAAAACTTCATTCCATTAAAAGTTGGAAAAATAAACTTCTTAGTGTATGAAATAAGGAAAATAATCAATTAATGAAAAACTTGAAGCTGCTTGTGTGTTTAAAATCAAAAATTTTCTAGCATTTATTTTCTGATTATAATTAAGAGTTTGAATTGTGTTTCGCATCTCTATGTTGTTTGTCTTGGATGGTTTAACCATACCAGTATGCTGAGGTTCTAGTCAATGCACAGGATTTTGAGTTTGAAGAGTTGGAAGAAGTATTGCAATATTATCCTCAGGGATACCATGGAGTTGACAAAGAAGGTCGACCAGTATACATTGAGAGACTTGGAAAAGCTCATCCTAGTAGGTTGATGCGCATTACAACCATGGAACGCTATTTGAAGTATCATGTACAAGAGTTTGAGAGAGCTCTACTAGAGAAATTTCCAGCATGTTCGATTGCTGCAAAGCGTCAGATATGCTCCACAACAACAATATTGGATGTGCAGGGCTTGGTACGTTGAATGCTGCATCCCTAGCATTGTGAAAGTATATTTATTTCTTCATCAAAATAGAGTTTAAGACTACCAAATGTCCCAGCAGAACCTTGTATGATGAAAACAGATATTTTTGTTCGGATTTTATGTGGTCAATATGTTGGGAAAGGATTAATGATTCCTTTGGGTTCTACTTGGGATGATGTATGGATTTTTCTCTCTTATTATTCACTGCTTTCTTGTGATTTGCGAAATGATGATATGTTGAAGTGGTGATTTATCATTTATGTTGTTTGGGAAAAACAGGGAATTAAGAATTTTACTCGGACTGCTGCTAATCTCTTGTCTGCCATGACGAAGATAGATAACAGTTATTATCCTGAGGTATTAAACTGTCAGATTTTGTCACATTTTTTTCCATTTTAGTTGGTTTCTAATTGTTCTCAGAAGCTTTTACAGACGTTGCATTGCATGTATGTTGTTAATGCTGGTCCTGGCTTTAAGAAGATGCTTTGGCCTGCTGTGCAGAAATTTCTGGATGCAAAAACTATTGCAAAGATACAGGTGAGTATTTGCAAGCATATAGTTCCACCATCATTTCCTGTGAGCTTGACTTACTATAATTAATTTCTTGTTACTCAAATTGCAGGTTTTGGAGCCTAAATCCTTTTCTAATCTTCTGGAAGTAATTGACTAAAGGTTATTAATAATTTTTTTTGGTAGAATTCTAAGTCACTTCACTCCTATCACTTTTATGATTGCTTGGTTCCTTTCCAGTCAATTGCCGCACTTCTTGGGTGGTTCTTGCACTAACTCAGCTGAGGGAGGGTGCCTTAGATCTAATAAAGGTCCATGGAATGATCCCGAAATCATGAAGGTAGGTTGCTTAACTATGAAATGTTTGTTGTTAATTTCTTTTTCAAGAATATCTTTGAAATTGTTTGAGTTACTCAAGAATTCAAGTGAGGATATAATCTCTGTGTTCACTTCTTCAACTTGAAATTACATTTGTCTCGTACTTTACAGCTCGTACATAATGCCAAGGGATCCTTTGTGAGGCAAATCACCAGAATTTCTATTAACCAGCAAAAGGGTGATACGTATATTCGGATAAGGCCACAAAAGGCAAGTCCCAGTCGTGTGACAATTAGCTTATTTTCCTCACTAGATCTTGTTCTTACATACATGACATGTTGGTTCTTCAGGGAAGCAATAACACACTTACAGCAGAGTCAGGTTCAGATTTTGACGATCCTCCTCCTCCAAATGGTTGTAGTTCTGCAATTCCTCGTTTGGCTCCTGTTTGTGAAGAAGTAAGCTATAGAACTTGTAAAATTTGCACAGTTATCTTTGGCATTTTTGTATTTCTGTTTCCGTACTTATTCTCAGTTGTGTTTAAATTTTGATTTTTGCAGGTCAGGCCATCAGATCCAAATACCTACTACAGTTGTGATGATAACTTTTCTACAGTTGAGAAAGCCGTTGAACGCAGCCCAGGAATGGGGCAATCTGAGGATCAATTGCTAAAATTTGATGGTCTTGATAACAGTCATTATGGAGTGACGCCAAATCTAGAAGGCATTTTCTCATTCTTCTGATAACTTTTAAACTTCTTTCCCCTTTTATCTTTCAAATTAATTGACGTTTGTGGGTCACTTGACTTTACTAAATTTGATCGTTGATATGAATTGTTCTATAGGTAGTAAGTTACATGGTTCCTGATCAATGTAATTTTGGAGAGCCTCACAGACACTTCATATTTCTTTAAATTCTGATTTTAGGGGCCTTTACTGCTGGGGTTTACATTACATTTATGTCTTCTTTCAGGAAATCCATTCACCCACTGGATTGAATTTTTCAAGGAGAAAATTGGCAAAAGGAATGTCCCATATACAATAAGAACATTGATATCTTTTGTGGTCAAACTGCTTGCATTTTTCCGTAGTTTACCATTGGAATTTTGGAGAAGGCAGGCCAACGACATTCATCCATCTAATTTGGTTGAAAATAACGCTGATAGTCAGACAACGGCTGTTGAAGCTGTGAGTGAAGACAAGGTTCAACCTTGTCTAGAGCGTCTTCAGAGACTTGAGAAAGTATGTGAGGATCTCAGCAAAAAGCCTGCAGGAATTCCATTGGAAAAGGAGAAAATGATCGTTGAATCTCTCGAGAGAATCAAATGTGTGGAGTTTGATCTTGAGAGAACAAAAAGAGTAAGTATTCTTCTCCATTTAGACGTTATGGAGTCGGACATAACAGATAATGGATGGCCTTGTTTCATCTTTATGTTCTGAGTTCTGAATTTTGAAGCCAATTAGAATTTGCAACAGGACATTTTTGTTGTGAGAATAACCGGTATGAGTTTATGTGTACTTATAAGATGCCATGTTTCAGGTTCTGCATACTACATTGGCGAGGCAACTTGAGATTGGTGATTTGCTAGACAAGTTACGGGAGTCTAAATGTCATGTGAGTAGCCTGTTTCTTTCTCTATATCAATGTCACAAGCTCTAAACTTGCAGATGATTCTTCCATTTTATCTTCATCACAAAATGTGAAGTCCTTATGAGTGTTACCAAGGCTTTTGAAATCTCAATGTGTTGTCATATAAATTAATCATCTATCGTTTCTGTTGACCCAATCGAAGTATTTTGTGCCAACTCATCTTAATTTTCTGTTGTACTCTACACTGAGTATTACTGCTGCTATGGTGATGTCGAATTATTCTGTTATAATTTATTTTTCTGATCCAATGGGTTGATGATTGACATTACATAGACCGGTGCTCCTTTGTTGCAGCGAAGAAGGTTATTCTGTTGAGTACCTTTCGTTCTAACAATGGGATGAACAAGAAATTCGCGTCTGAATTATGCAGAGATGAAACTACTACAGAGCATGCGGCCGCAGACTTTTCAACTTGAATATAGCTATGGAGGGGACACTTTTTTTGGAGCAATATCAGGTGGAGACACATAATTAACCTGCATGTTATTTTACCCTGGTACGCACCTGTTCTGAATCTACGTTCAGAACATGTTAGAAGAAGAGGTAAATGAAATGCTTTGTAGTTGTAAAAATGAACTTCTTTGACCTTAAAATTGGAGATTGTGGATATAGGCTGAAATGCTTCATACTTGTTCTGAATCTGCACCATAGTACTGAAGAGCCAATATGACAAAAGAGCTTTTCAACGATTATAATGCCAAAGGAAAATGATACGGAAAACGAAGAACTATTCAATTATGTTGTTCCGCGATGACAAGAAATCTACGAGCAAATAAATTGTGCGACCAATATATTTTTATAAGTGCACGTTACTTTTCCGTCGTATAGGAGTATACGGTGATTCCTTTATATGTAGAGCATGTATTAAAACCCCAAAATCATCAGGTCATATCAAACTATCCTAAGATCTCTCTTTTCATTTAATCATACTTTATATTTATATTCATATTTTGAATACTACCAAATGTGATACTGAGATGATATTCTCCCTTTCTTGAAAAATATTCATTGTTAATCCAATTGTTTCTTAGACATACCCCCGTAGATCAAATTATTTATAGTCCTCTAGTGACATACTAAGATAGTGCATATCATATAAAACTCTCATGGACTAGAATATGTCACAACATATTTGTTTGAGGCTATCTTATCCTCGAGATCTCAACAACTAGGAAGCATAGATCTTTCTTTCATTAATCTTATTAATTGATCTATGTACTCGTAGAATGAAATGCGCATTACAGTAGTCTAACTCCTTTTCGGATGGGAGAAATGAATACCATAGACAACGCCTTTCTCTCTCAACAGCCTACCGGATGTCATTTCAAGAACAAGAAGGGGTGAATTGGGGTTTTAGACATTTTGAAAACTTTGTTAAATTTTTTTTTGCAAATTAAAACAAATAACATAGTTCTTTTTAATCAAAACAAAGTTAAATGCGGAATCAATAAAACCACCAATTTACAAACAAGATAAGACAAATATAAAGTAAAGTAACTAAGTAGGGAGAGAGAAAACAAATCCAATTTATAGTGGTTTAGTCCTCCTTGACCTGCATCCACTCCTATAGATCCATTAGAGAATTTTAATCCACTATCTCCTTTCTTATGGGTAGAGGGAAGCCGTTTACACCACTTGTTTTTGCGGGCTCAACAAACAAACTTTTACACCTTGTTTTTTGGACCAAACAAGCAAATCAAACTTTTAGTTTTTTGCAAGCTCAACAAGGAAACCGTTCACCTATAGCTTTCTAAGGCTCATTAGCAACCACTCTTGTTTTTCAAGGCTCCACAAGGAAACCTATACAACCCTTAATCAAAAACTGTGATTGTTATAAATCGTGTTCCCAAAACACATATTATATGCTCAACCCAACCCAAGAATAATAGCAAATGAAAATAACAAGAGTGGGTATAAAAGGAAAGTGAGAGAAATAATGAGAAATAAAGATAACAAAGTTTGTCCAAGGTTTCTCTCTCTTCTTCTAATGTTGGAGATGCTTATTTAAAGCCTTCTTGGAGTTTGTTGGAATCAATAATATAGCCATTGTGGAATAAATCCAACTATTGTATAATGTCGACATCATCCCTTTTACATGCTTAGAGCTTTCCTCTATGTGCGTAGAGTCAACCTTGAATACACTGCATCATTTTTGGAACTTCTTGTGTGCTTTAGACCAGATGCTAAGTGCTTAGACCAGATGTTGTGTGCTTTATACCAGATACTAAGTGCATAGATCAGATGTTGTGTGCTTTAGACCATATACTAAATGCATAGACAAATTTTTTCAAGTTTGCGCCTTTAATTTTTCATGTGACTGTTGCAGGGAATATTCAAATTCAAATTTCAGATGAGCATCTTGAATTTTTCAGTTTCTGAAACCCTGTCTCTGTGCTTAGTATTTTGTACTAAGTGCACAAAACAATTTCTTCAAAGTCTGCATCTTTTCAGCACCAGTTATAAGTGCTTAGAGCTGAGTTTTAAGTGCACAAATGCCATTCTGCGTGCTTAGTATTTTGTACTAAGTGCACATATCAATTTATTCAAAGTCTACACCTTTTCAACACTAGTTCTACGTGCACATAAGCCATTTTCAGCACAACCATTTTTTGGACTATTCTATTCTATAAGTTTCATGGATGTTTTGTTGTCATCATCATCAAAACTAAACTCAACAATCTCCCCTTTTTGATGATGAAAAAGCATACATGAATTTGAACATCTATTTAACAATAACAAACAATTTGATCAAAAACTTCATTCCTTGTCACTTGGTTAGTTTAACAAAATAAAATGTATGATGTCCCAAACCAAAATTATACAAAATATTAAGAATTGTACCACATATAAAAAAACACTTAAGCAAATTCATGCACCATTCTCCCACTTTTTGTAATCATAAAAAAAGAATATGCAAAATCAACATTCTCCCCCTTTTTCAAAGAAATAGAATAAAAAATTATTTAGCAAATATGGCTCCCCCTAAGCAAATGCATTTTTCAAATAAATCATTTTGAAAGTGAAAGCTCCCCTTTTTTGTTTCAAAATGTACATAACAATTTTCAAAGAAATATCTCTCCCTTTGAAGTTCAAAAACTCAATGTATGCAAATAATTCATCAAATCAATCAAATAAGCAATATTCCAAATATGAAGACATGAAATCAAGTCAATGCAATTATCCAATCAACAAATAATCAAATTGCATATATACAAAAGAAAATAAAATAAAGCAAAGTTTAAGTTCAAGGAAAGAGTATCCCATTTGCAATTTTCTCCTTGGCTTTGATTGCCATAAGCAAACTCCTCCAATTTCTTTGTTTGCATCATCATCATCACTTGAGCTTGAGATACGATCAAAAATTCTTCTTTTCCTACTTTTGGCATGTTTATTCAAGTATGGGCAATCCAGTTTGACATGACCCCGCTCATGACACTTATAGCAAATGAGTTTGCTCTTCTTCTTGCTTGCCTCCTTTGCATTTCTTTCTTTGTTGAAGAATTTGCAGAATCTCTTTGTGAGTTACTCCACATCATCAAAATCGTCCACTTCATTATCATCATCCTCACTTGAGCTTTCAATGTACTTCGATGCCTTGAATGCGCCCAACTCTTTATTCTTCTTCTTCTTCTTATTCTTCTTTTTCTTCTTCTTCTTCTTCTTCTTCTTCTTCTTCTTCTTCTTCTTCTTCTTCTTCTTCTTCTTCTTCTTCTTTTTCCTCCTCCATACCCATTCATAAGTGAGTAAGGATCCAACTAACTCCTCCAATGGTAAAGAAGATAGATCATTGGCTTCTAAGATTGCATCCTTTTTTAAAGTCTATGATTTTGGAAGTGATCTTAAAATCTTCCTTACAATCTCAGAATTTGTATATGATTTTTTTCAGAGCTTTGATGCCATTGAGGATGTCATTGAAGTGATCAAACATTTCTTGAATAGATTCTTCTTCCTCTATTTTGAATAGCTCGTATTTATGAACAAGAAGATGTAAGTCCCAATATAAGGGAATGGAATGGCAATCCAAGAGGGGGTGAATCGGATTTTTAGCAAGTTAGAAATTTTGTTGAAAATCTTTTGCAAACTAAAACTAACAACAAATTTTTTCTTTCAAACTTCAATCAAAGTGTAAATACGAAAGCTCTAAAGATCCAATCCACACACAATAATGAAAATCAAATGCAATGCAAAGCAAGTAAATACAAGAGAGTAAGGGAAGAGATGACAAATTCGATTTATAGTGGTTCAGTCCTCGTTGATCTATGTCCACTCCTCTACATCAACTAGAGAGTTCAATCCACTAAAGATTCTTCCTCACTTGCGGGTGGAGGGAAACCGTTACACGTTTTTGCAAGATCAATAAGAAAACCTTTACACCTTGGTTTTGCGGGCTCAACAAGAAAATTGTTTCCCTAGTTTTTGCGGGCTCAATTAGAAAACCTTAACCACTAGTTTTTGCGGGATCAAATAGCAAACCTAACCTCTAGTTTTTGCGGGTTCAACTAAGAAACCAAACCACTTGTTTTTGCAGGATAAACAAGCCAAATCAAACTCTAGTTTTCTAAGGCTCATGTAATATCCGTACTTTCAAATTATGATCCATATAGTTTTCGAATATGATATGGAGGACTTTTGGTAATACCAGTGGATGGTGAATGATATTTATGATGAAATCACGTTAGGTTGGATGTTGTTAAGTGTTAGAAATGATCCGGGACGAGTTCGGTAATAAGAGAAGTCAAGAAAGGAGAAACAAGGCAGCCAACGCACGTAGGTACAAGGATAACGCACGTAAATGAACTTTAACATACGTAAGCTTTAGGCTAACATACGTTAGACACTATTTTTGCAGAATACGTGCTTTCAACGATTGACATATGTGTGCTGGGTTTCCATGATGATTCACATACGTGAGATGAACAGTGACGTACGTG
>CAODLS011581162.1:0-13149 GCA_948243855.1 Flueggea neowawraea
GATTTGATGAGGTTTTAGAGGAACAAGGGTTAGGTTCTGTTTTGATGATTTTTAGAATGATTTTGAGTTTGTTTGATGGAATTGTTGATGGATTTATGTTCTTAAGGTTGTTTTGAGGCAATGTGGACAAATTGGAACATCGGTATTGATCAAAATGTTATTTTGGTATTTTTGAGAAAATAACTTTGTGTTTAGGCTAGTTGTGTAATTTCTAAAAAGTTTGAGTTAGATTTATAATTTTTGGAAAGTATGGTTTAGATTCGTAATTTCTGGAAATAGGTATTTAGATTTGTAATTTCAAATAAGTTGAGGTCTAGATTTGTAATTTTAGAAAATTTGAGGACTAACTTGCAATTTTGCGTAGATTCCGATTTTCGGGGTTTCAGAGTTAGAGCTTCGACTGAAATAGGTTTTTCATTGTTGACGAGTGTTTGCATATGCATTCGCATATCATGCATACATTACCGCCACAGTACCAACATTTGTTTCTGATAATTGTTGTGTCTATATTTGTTTCATCTTCTTATTCCTGCCAGCACGATCAACCACATGTTAGTGGTGCTTGAATGGATTGTCAGCTCGGGACACCAGGCGAGTGAAATGGCAGTTTCAGACATATAGGCTATATCTTCAAACATTATATAGCTTTTGATGTGTCTGGATATAATCTATAATCTGACTAATAATTATTTGGCTAATTAATAATCAAATTTATGTGATTATTAATAACCAACATTCTGTTCTGATATCTAATATATATATATATATATATATGTAGAAATTTTAAAACTCTGATCCGCATGCTCATATGTTAATATTATGTATTTATTATATTCTGGTATGGGACACCTCTCTACGGGGTACGTAGCCTTTGGTATACCAATGCTCTAACAAGGCCCTAGTTACCGAGGTAAAGGGGTGACTGCGTATCCGGCCAGATACATACGCTATTCTGTCTGGTGGCAGAGTCCACACTATTATTCTGTCTGTTCTGGTCTCATACTCTGACTTCGATTTCTAAGGTCTTTTAGATCTTTTCCTCTTAGTTCCCTTCGATTGTTCTTTCTTTTCTTGTGCCAGAACATCGTGGACCATTTTTGACCTTTTCTCAATTGGCTTCTTCATATTTGAGATATGTTTTGGTTGAAACAAATGAACATAGAAGCAGAGTAGCTAGGATTTAATAGGTGTTGTTATGGTTTTGAGATTTGAGAGAGTTTGATAGAGATATAGAGTGATTCTAAAAAAGAGAGAGAGATAGTATGGATTTTGAATTTGAGATAAAATGGCAGAAATGGGTTATTTCTTTATCAGGTAAAAAGATAAAAAAGATAGGCGGTTTAATTTTGGACAAAGTGAAAATTTAGGCGGGTCATGAAATTTGTAACTGCACAATTATTACGTACGTTGTTGAGAGGTGGTGATATAAAAATAAAGATGTCAAAAAGTAAAGAAGTATCTATACGTCCATTGCAACCTCAACAACATGCTTAGATTAAATTCATGGAAATTACATCTGTCAATCACCAATTACATGCCTTAATGCCAAAAATCATCTTCTCATAACGTACTTTGCACCCTTTTTACGTGGTGCAAAATCTTCAACTTTGTACGTTAGTATACCATCTACATACTTTAATTAACAATATCTAAATTCACAAAGTTCCAGTGGAACCACTAACGTTCGTTGTACCCAAACAACGTGCCTTGACAATTTTCAAACTAAAAAACACTTTCAAATTTCCAAAATCTCTCAAATTACATAAAACCCTAATGCACCTTACACCCTCGCTCACCCTTACATAGTAGCAACTTAGTCTATGGCACCGGAGAAGAAATTCGAGGTTCGAACGAAGATGGCTCATGACACTCAGAAGAAGTCTGACAAAGGAGAATCCTCTAAAGGTGTCAAAAGACCCAGAAGCTTTAGAGATCAATCGGTATGTACAAAATTAGGTACTCCAGATTTCTCTCCTTCTAAAAAACCTAAGAACTAGAATGGAGTGATGATGGAGGAAGAATTTGATGTTGATAGATTTTTTGATGCTAAGGCTACTAAATTGTTTTCTCACCTATAGGATGTTAAATTTTCTGACTCAAAAGTCTTCAATTTTCGTTCATTGAAAGAAGGAGGGTTAGATATAGAAGAGGATTTTCGGAGATTTGGGCTTAGAGATTTCTATGTTGAAGCATCAAATTACTATCCTGAGTTGTTTAGGGAATTCTATGCTAGCACAAGACAGTGGGTAAATGAGGACATTGAAGACATTTTATACTTTCAGACAATCGGTGTCCAAAATAGAGTAAATGGAGCCAAAATTGTGATTGATGAGAAACTGATGAACAAGCTGTTCAAGTTGCCTCTAGTTAGAATCGGAGTGAAAAGAGACAAGGGTGTTAAGGAGTATACTGATATTGAGGGAAATACTATAATTGTTGACACCAACAAAACCAGGGAATTTATGTTTGAAAATTTTGGTGTTGTGCAACTCAAGAAAGGTGTTAATCGGTTAGATCAGAATGAGTTTGGTGTCAAATGGAAGATGGTTCACACCGCTTTCACCAAGATTCTTCAGCCTAAGTCTCACACACAGTCAGCCTTCACCAATAAAAATGAAATCACGATGTATTTGCTTTCGAAGGGAGAGCAAATAAATTTTGCATGGCTTGTTGTCAACTGGATTATAGACAAGGTGAAAATTTTCAACTTGCCTACCTTCTCGATAAAATATAGGCATAGATCTGATAGCATGCCATTTCGGAGTCACCTCATAAAGATTTTCCAGCATTTCAAGGTGAAAATGGATGATTTTGAATCATTGCAGGTGATTGAATCCTAAAAAATCAAAACTGAATCCCTGAGGAGTACGCATTTGTATAAAATAGTAGAGACAGGCTATATGTTTTAGCCATAAATCAGAAAGGTAGATGTGATGTTTCAAAAGAGAGATGAGACTAAAAAGCCTAAACCCGAAGAGATGATCTTCATCAGAAAAACCTCTGAAGAAAAGCGACCATTACCTAAGAGGCAAGCTGACGAAACTAAATCAATGGCTGAAGAAAGAGAGGCACCTCAGGCTGGTGCTAGTTCTAGACAATTCAAATCAGCGACATTGCAGAGTTAAGGCAAGAACTATAGGAATTTAGAGCTACAACTGAGGCAAATTTTCAACAGCTGGCCTCCATGATTCAGGAAAATCAAAGACTATTGGAAAGTCTAAAAGTAGAGAAGGATGCTACTTCGGTGCCTATTGCATTAGATATTCCTCAACACTCTTAAAGTCCTCAAGTGACACAAACTGAGAAAACAACTGAAGAAAAGGAGGATGAGATGACAATTAAGCTAGCAAGGTAAATTCTTCACCAATACAAAGAATTTGTTGGCTAACTTGATGATGACTCCACAGCTTCTAAGCAAGAGGATGATCCTCCACCTTCTCAGATTGTTGAACTTGAAACTGAAGTTCAGTAGGCATAACCTGGTATAGTTTAAGAACTCAGAGATGAACCAACTGGTGACCCCCATGAACCAGCTAATCTGAATGAGCCGACTATGGAAGAGGATCAAAATAAGCCAGAATATGTCGAGGAGTTCAATGTTGAGGCAGAGAGAGTTGTAGAGGAAGAGCTTAATGAAGAAGAAAGAAATGCAGCTGAGATGTCAGTGGAAGAGGAACGAATTGAGGTTGCAATTCCAATTGATGTGCCTACTGACCAGAAATCAGAGGAGGAAAATCAAAACTCTCTTCATCCTCTCAAAGAAGAGCACAAATGTATAAGTATCTAGAGAAGTTAAAGAAAATAAGGTAAGAGTTCATGTGGAATTTTGTGAACAAGCACTTTCAAGAGTCAACATCATCCTCTGATTTTGATTCTAGTGACTCCTTAGACTCGGAGACTTCCTTTACTCAACTAGAGTTTGTACCACCACCAGTTTCTAAAACTAAACTGAATATAAATCCAGCTGATCTTACATATAAACATGCTCATCGAAAATGAATAAGGGCACTGGAAAAGTTGTTCTAAAAAAGAGAGAGATATTCTTGACAGCCTGCCTCTAATTCCTAAAGTTATTGAAATCCCAGATGATGAGGATGGACTTTAAAAAGAGGCTATTGAAGTGAGGGACAATATGGCACAACAAATGTATGAAATCTATTATCCGGTAGCACATTGGATTATGGTAGATTTTACTTTAGATGTGTTGGACGAATGTGAAACACCTGATGGATCCACTTCAAAATCGAAGCCTTCCACCTCACCAAAGTGATCTTCATAGCATAGGATCCATAATTTTCTCATGCATACACATTTGCATCAGATTTCTCGTACTTGTGTATATAACTGTTATCTAATGAAGCATTTCCTCTGTGTGCAGTTGCTCTGATATATTTGTTAACATACATTTGCCTTAATACCTTGTATATACTTTATCTTTTTGATTTTGACAAAAAAAGGGAGAAATTGTTGCAGAGTTTGTTGAACTTTTCTGATATATATAGATGCTCTGATATTTGTTGAATTATTTGGTAATGATCTGATATACTACCCTGATAGCTTTGATACAATTTGTTTAAGTAACTCTGATACATTTTGTTGAAGTGCTAACAATTGGACAAGGCTTAACATCCTTGATCAATCTTTTCAAAATCTTCTTTAAGTGTTTTAAAATAGGTGCATTGATTGAGGAGGAGTGCAAACTCTTTCAATGTTTTGTCATCATCAAAAAGGGGGAGATTGTTAAACAAGTTTGGTTAACATATGAACTTATAAATTTTGATGATTTAATGAAACAATTGATATAGTTAAGCTACGCACATACTACAACCCTTTAAGCACGTTGAAGGGTGATCTAAGCGCATTAAACCAAGATCTATGCATGTTCATCATGTTAAGAGGCATTTTGTGACTGCCAGAATTGACGCTATGCACATAGAAGAATATACAATGCACATGGAATGGGTACTATATGCATAGAAGGCAGTGCAAGGCGTATAGACGTGTTGTATCAGAGGATAGAATGGCCTAGAGTTATGACGTGCTCTTAAAATGAAGATCTATGCACGTAGCAGAGAAGCAAAAGATACTGCTCTAATGGTTGAACCATACTACGCATGTAGAACAGTATGGAATGCGCACATAGCTGAAGATCTAAGCATGCAGAAGAAAGATCAGTGCACGTAAGAGAGACCTTTGTCGAGACTTGCTATTTATTCTCTTTCTCTTTTCTACATTTCTAAACTTTTGAGCTATTGTACTTGCATGCATTTCTGGGTTTGTGTGAGCTTTAATTTGCTATATTCTTGGGTTGAATTTTTTATAAGCAAGGTTTAACGAATTTGTTTTTGGACAATATGAACAATCCTTTTAAGTTTTGATGATTTACAAAACGACTGAAAAGTTAAGCAACCCACATTAATGAAATCTTACACACATTGTGAAAGCAACAATTTTGATTGAAATAAGCAATGGAATGACACTCCAAGAGGGGGGTGAATTGAAGTTTTAAAGATTTTAAAACTTTGTTGAAAAACTTTGCAATTCAAACAGATAACAAAGTTATTTTATAAAAAAAATCAAAGTTAAATGCGGAAGCAACAAAATCACCAATTCACAAACAAAATAAATCAAATGCAAGGTAAAGTAAAGGGAGTAAAGGAGAGAGAAAAAAACCTTGATTTATAATGGTTCGGTCCTTTTGACCTATGTCCGCTCCTCTAGATCCACTGGAGAATTTTAATTCACTATCTTCCTCACTTCCGAGTGGAGGAAAATTGTTATACCTTGTTTTTATGGGCTTAAGAAGAAAACCTTATGCACTTGTTTTTGCGGGCTCAACAAGCAAACCAAATCTTTAGTTATTGCGGGCTCAACTAGAAAACAGAAATTACTTGTTTTTAGGACAAAACAAGTAAACCAAACCTCTAGTTTTTGTGAGATCAACTAGCAAACCGAACCACTAGTTTTTGCTGGCTTAACTAGCAAACCGTTCCACTAGTTTTCTAAGGCTCACTAGCAATCACTCTTATTTTTCTAAGGCTTAACAAGGAAACCTATCTAACCCAAGCAAACGACCTTGCTTGATATAAAATCAACCCAAAAGTATAGCAGATTTAAGCTTACACAAACCCAGAAATGTGATAGCAACTAAATAGCTCAAATTGGTTAGAAACGTAGAAAAGAGAGAGAATGAATAGCAAGTCTTGGCAAAGGTATCTCTTGTTTCTTTTTCTTTCCTTCTGCTCTGAGATGTCTATTTATAACCACTTGTAAAAATATAGTTGTTGGAGCCTTGAAATAGCCGTTGTGAAACAAACAAAAATTCTGTCTAGTAATGATGTCATTGTCTTCTACATGCGTAGCTGACATTTATGTAAGTAGTACCTTGTTCCATCTGAGTTCAGCATGTGTTGATAGGAAGTCTACGTGTGTTGCCAGAACTCCAGTGGTCTTATCTTTAAGTGGATTAGCATTTACGTGCTTTGCTTCTCATCTACGTGAGTAGATTCATGATCTACATGCTTTGTACCACGTTCTACGTTCCTTGAACTGAATTCTAGAATATGCAATTTTTCACCCAGTGGCTTGCTACGTGCGTTGTTCCTCTGTCTACATGCGCTGTCATCTAAACTTCAAGATTGCACCTTTGATTCTTCACGTGATGTGTTAGGGAATATTCAAATTTAAATTCCCATAGAGCACTTAAGATTTTTCAGATATTCCAAATACATGCGTAGTTGAATGTCGTTGCAAGATTACACCTTTGATCTGAACATACGTCAGAGAATATTCAAATTTGAATCCTAAGGAGTGTCTTGGCTTTATCTGCATTTGTAACTCATCTACATGTGTAGAAACAATATGCTACATGCGTAGATCTCTGTTCAAATATTGCACGTTTTCTCTTCTGCACGCATTGCTTGCTAGCCAACATTCCTCAGCCTTTGCACAGTTTCTTTTTTCATCAGGCTGAACCCACATCAATGTACGTAGTACAAATTTCTGCATGTGTACATAAGTAGACATTAATTCCAGTGAGATATGCTTCTCATTTACATGTTTTGCTCAGTTTCTTCGTACGTAGGAACCAGCTTTCATGAATCAACATGCTTTGATGACTCTTAAAGTGTTTTATGGTCAGATATCAGCAAGTCCACAACTTTGAGCTTCTTTCATGGATGTTTTGCATTCATCATCATCAAAACCAAACTTAACACATTGATGATTTCCAACTCACACTGATTCTAAGTCAAAATGGCATCAATGCACGTTAATGAAGTAACAGCACAGCTTAGAAATTATCATCCTAAAGAACACACGCTAATCATTTAAGAACACGCAAATATGCTTGATCTATCAAGGAGATGCAACTAAGCGCAGATGATTCAACAACATGTGTTGTTGAAATTGAAGACTTAATCTAGGCATCCAAGAGAAGGAACAACATGTGTAGATGATGACTGGAATTTACTGATATATTACTCTATTTCATTAAGTCGCGCTAATGAAGAAGAATGCACATTGTTGACGAATTGCTCAGAACTTGTCTAAGATCTCATGTGAGGAGATGTTGATGAAGTTAAGAACGCCCTTTGTTCGACAAAGGTGTCACCTTTGAAGAAATTTGACAACACACATTGTGAAGGCAAGAACGCGTGTAGTCGAAGGCTATTAGATACTGACAAAGTTGTTATACACTCCTTGGGAATGAAATTTGAATATTCCTCATATAAGGTGACGTCAAAATTAAAGGTCTAAACTTTGAAGTCGGCAAAGCATATAAAGCTTTCATCAAAGCACGTTGAAATCATTATCAACACCCATTGATGGTTGTCTAGGCACGCTAATGAAGGTTTACATCCAACCAATGAAAACTAGAACTTAGACAATGCACACTGAAGATCTACAACGCACGTTAATTCATGATAGTCAATTTGAATAACGCATGTTGATATCAGTAGAACACGTTGATGATGCTAACGTAAACTAAAATCGAAGTGTTGTTCTTCTCTCATAACAACTCTTTCAAGGCTTTCAATGACTATTTTTGGAGACTGTCTATAAATAGAAGAGTTTAAAGAGAGAGAAACTAACTGAAATTTTTGAGAGTGCCCAAGCCTTGTCATCTTGATTCTCAACTTTTTCTCTCAACTTGTGCTTACTACTTCACTTACCGACTGAGCTTTAGCCTTGCTTTTTAGCTATTTGGGTTGGTGTGTGAACTTGATTTTAGTTTGGGAATCCATTGTAATCAAAGCTTTGATTTTAAAGCTTAAAGGCAATTTAGGTTTTCTTGTTTGGTTCCCTGAAAAACGAGAAGGGATATTGGTTTGCTTGTTTTGTTTGTAAAAACAAGTGTGTAATAGGTTTCTTGTGAGCTTAGCAAACAAGGAAGTGTAACGGTTTGCCTTCACCCAGAAGTGAGGAAGCTTTAATGGATTGAAAACTCTCTAGCAAGCTAGAGGAGTGGACATAGGTCATAAATGACCGAACCACTATAAATAGAGGACTTCTCTCTCTTTTCCCGTTATCTCTTCATTATTTTTAAGTTTTTTTTGTGGCAGCATTTTGGATTAAGTTCTGTTTTGATTTTATTAAAATGTTACAAAGTTTTTTTTTAAGTTTTTAAAGTGCCAACTTAAATCCAATTCAACCCCCCTTCTTGGATTGCCAAATTGGGATTACAAAGACATATTACACAACCCTATCATTGTCGTCGCCCCTCTGCATCTTCGAATTCAAATAAAAAAATAAGCACATTGATTCTGGATTGCGATTTGAAATCATGTTTTAAGGACAACAATTTCATATCACGATCTCCTCGATATGTAGCACCAATGAAGAGGGGTGTCAAAATTTTCTTTAACCCCATGAAGCAGCGGTGGAAGAGGTATTGGGTGTTTGAGTGGCGATTGAGAGTGGGAGTGGGAAGGAGGGTGGAGTATTCCTATTGCTGGGCTTGAGAGTCGTGGTAAAGTGAAAGGTGGCGAGAGAGAGTAGCGAGTGAGTTGTGAGGCGGAGCAATGGTGGTGGTGAAGAGGCAGAGCAGTGGTGGCGAGAGAGAGTAATGAGTGAGTTGGAGTGATACAGATGGGAGTGAAAGAAGAGAGAGGAAGAGAAGAGAGAGATATAGATGAGAGAGAAGACTAGGTGGTTGGACTTGGCCAATTGGTTTGGTTTGGTTTGGTTTGGTTTGAAAGAGGTTTTGGTTTGGATTGAACATACGAGAGATGGGTTTGAGTTTGTTTTGATTTGAAGGTGCTTGACATTAAAATTTATAGTGGCAGTATTTTGGACATGCTGATAACAATTTCTTCCACATCATACACATGAAATTCACTCTCCATTGTTGTGACTGCAACAATGCATAAGAAGGATTAGTTGATTCATTTTTTGCGAGTTTAGGGGGTTTTGTTTCACTTTTTTGCAAGTTTAAAGGGTTGATAAGCATTCACAAAGTTGAGGGAGTAAATTACCAAAATCGTGATAGTTCAGGCAGTTACACATGTATTAAGCCAAATTTCTTTTATAAACCTTGAATATATTTTGATTGGTTTAGAAAATACCATCTTTTCTTTGTTTTATTTGTAAACCAAAAAAGAAATTTGATTCACCAATTATGCTCATTTAAATTCACTTTTCATTTTCTTAAGTTGATGGAGTAAATTACCAAAATCATGATAGTTCAGGGAGTTACACATGTATTAAGCCAAATTTCTTTTATAAACCTTGAATATATTTTGATTGATTTAGAAAACACCATATTTCCTTTGTTTTATTTGTAAGCCAAAAAAAGAAATTTGATTAACCAATTATGCTCATTTCAAATTCACTTTGCATTTTCTTAAGTTGAAAGAGTAAATTACCAAAATCGTAATAGTTCAGGGAGTTACACATGTATTAAGCCAAATTTCTTTTATAAACCTTGAATATATTTCGATTGATTTAGAAAAGACCATATTTCCTTTGTTTATTTGTAAACCAAAAAAGAAATTTGATTCGCCAATTATGCTCGTTTCAAATTCACTTCACATTTTCTTAGCAAATTCATATGACAGATATTCTCATTTGTAACACCAAAAATTATGTCATCTCCATATATTTGAACTATCAAAATATCATCATTTTTGTTTTTTTTATGAAAAGAGCAAAATCAACTCATCCTCCAATAAAACATTTTTCTAACAGAAATTTACTAAGTCTTTCGTACCAGCTCTTGAAATTTGTTTTAAACCATATAAAAATTTATTAAGTTTGAAAATATGATTTCAAAATTTTGGATCTATAAAACTGGATAATTATTCTATAAAAACTTCCTTATTTATAAAACCATTTAAAAGTGCAATTTTCATATCTATTTGCAATAACTTGAACTTTTTAAAATAAGCAATAATACAAAATTTGAATTGCTTCAGGTTTAGCTATATGGATAAAAGTCTTACCAAAATCTAACTTTTTTTCTTGATTAAACCCTTACACAACCAATCTAGATTTATTTTTAACTTCACCATTTTCATCAAATTTATTTCTACACATCCATGTAGTTTCAATTATAGTATAATCATTCAGCCTAAGAACTAGTCCCCACACTTTATTCTTACAATAATTCCTTTTTCATAGCCATTATCCAACATTTATCTCTTAAAACTTCATTAAGATTTTTAGGTTGAATTTGAGACATTCAATTTGAGACAGCGGACTATATTTTGCAACAGATGAGAACTATTAAAACCGATGTGTGGATAGAGTTAAGTACTGATGTGGGAATTTACTATGTTGAGGTGAATTCAATAAAACCGACAAAATTATATTAAAAAAATACTATAGAAAAAATTTGAATTACAGTAACTACAATAGAAAACGGAACAGAGCAACAATATATGCTTTCACCCAACTTTGGCAGCAAAGCCAATTGATGCTGATGTAGGAAAAAGCTTTGCTTTGTTTATCATTCACTGATCTCTTAGGCATGGTGATAAATTACAGGACACTATCCCCAGCCGAATATGTACAGTTCGGCGTATATGACCCCGAACCAAATCAAGATTGGAGCTAATTCATACAAACGAGCCATGGAAAGCATAGGAGCAAATTGAAACCAGTAAGTCATGAAAGCATATCAAGCTCGCCTTTTACTCAATCTCCAAGAGTTAGGCTCGTGATATCTGTCATAAAGTGGCTCGATGCGCTCTTGTCGCTTGCGCTTACTCATCTTGGTTGGATCGGACACTTTGAAGAATCTAGGCGCCAGTTCTACGAGCCATTTGGGGTCTATAACTGTAACCTCACGCATGTACTCCTTTGTGGTCATCACTAGCTCATGGTAAATGACCCAGTCTGGCTGTCTCTGGAAAAGAGCACTGCTGGGATGGATATACACAGGCTGGTTCTAGACCAGAGTCCTGTAACCTTCCTGGGGGTCCTTTCTGGCTGCGTGGAAAAAGAATCCGGCTGTGATTGCTTTCCGTATCTTTGTGAAATTCTTTCCGGCACTTACAACATCCAATTTGTACCTGCGATCCAGTAATTACAATCATGTTAGAGCACGCAACAGCATTTTCGACTTTCAAGTGTTATAGTATCCTTATCAGTTACAAATAGAAAATCTTGCATCAATACACAACTAAATTTTGAGCAAATAATCATGTAAAACAGCCAGATTAATACATGAAATTATTGAATTACGAGCAATAATTCCTTGGCTACCCCCAACCACTAGGACTAGGAGGTTTACATGCATCTAATAACATCAATATATTCCAAGCTGCGATATTTAAAGCTCAAGTTATCAGAATTGTAGCACAAAACCTGAAAGCCAAAAACTATCCTATAATGCAATTTGTGTACACAGAACTCGTTTTCTTCCACCATCCTATAAAACTGGAGACTAAAAAAGTGCAGTCCAATAAGTCTCAGATATTGCCGATATTCACAGGGTCTTGTCATCTTGACAAGAATCACAAAGCAAGACTTTTTGAAAAAAATGCAAACAGAAGTCAGGACCCCACTCCAACCAATTGAATAAAAGAGAAACCACATATGTAATAAAAAGCTTAGAATTTTATAGAGCTCAACCATATATAAAAATCATTAATTTTAATCAACGAGCATACGAGACGGTTCAAAACATAAAATATGATAGTTAAAAATAGAAGATAGAGATAGAATATCATACTTGTCCATAATACCAAGAAGTTGTTTTCTGACATCCTGTGCCCTCCTCAAAGATCGAGCCTGAACAAAGTTCTCAGAGCACCAAGGTCCAGAAAAGTTCTTAGCTTTCCAGGCTTCATACACAGCAAGCAAGGTCAAGTGATCTCCCTCAGGCTGGAAAAACTTAGCCCTTTTTTGATCAGCCTGAGCTTGCTTTTCCCTAGGTCTGCAAAAGATGTTACCAGTCTGGATCATTGCAATAATAGTCAAAATCTCGTCACTGCACCCAAGGTCTACACTTGCCAGCAAAATTTTTGACAGTGGTGGCTCCAAAGGAAATTCTGCCATTTTCCTTCCCAATTTCGTCAGAAGCCCCTCCTCATCCAGAGCTCCTAGACTATACAGTTGTTCCATGGCAGAAATTAGGGCCTGGGGTGAAGGTGGATCCATAAAATCAAAGGACAAGAGGTCATTAATACCCATTGCTTTCATATTGAGTACAGTAGTGCCAATGTTAATTCTTTGGATTTCTGGGATTGTTGTAGGGGACATCTCATTACGGTAAGCACGTTCTGTGTATAGACGATAGCATTTTCCTGGCCCAGTACGGCCAGCTCGTTGTTTTGCAGATGCTTGCGAAATTGGAGTAATAACAAGAGAATCAAGCCCTTGCTTTGGATTTTATACGTTCTGCTTTGCAAAACCAGGATCGATAACATAAAAGATCCCATCAATTGTCAAAGAAGCCTCAGCAATATTGGTAGCAACAACCACTTTTCTCTTCCCTGGAGGGGCAGGTTCAAAAATCCTGGACTGCATTTCACTAGGAAGAGCACTATAAACAGGCAGTATAATCAATTCAGGAACATTCTTACCCAATCCCTTCATCCGTTCATAGAGAGACGAGCATGCAAAATCAATTTCCTCCTGACCAGTTAAGAAGAGAAGGATATCACCTTCAGGTTCGGTTAAATGGATTTGTAGGACAGTGATCAA
>CAODLS011581180.1:0-10027 GCA_948243855.1 Flueggea neowawraea
GGGTTTACTCTGCAGATTAAGAAAGAGCAGGGAAGAAGAGAGGAAGGAGAGTTTGGGAAAAAGAGAGAAGAGGAACAGAGAAGAGAGTAAAGAAACGTTCCATTCCTTGCCTTCCTCCAAATTACAACTCATATTTATATCCCAAATACAAATAAAAACTCACAGAATAATAAATCAAAATTCCCTTCCAATCACGTGCTATAATTATCCCATCACGTAATCACGCGACCATGATGGTGGTTTTCGATTTCTTGTCCCTTTGTGCCTTAGCAAATCTTCTTCTCTTTCCATAACTGAATCAATAGCCTTGCTCGCACCAGAAGAATCTTCTGCTTGTGTCAATGGGTCTAAGGATCAAGCCCATGTCGAGACTTACTGCTGGGTTTCGTTTAATTCCAGTGGAAATTCAGAAGTAGTATCATTGTCGCCTCCTGAGAAATGGACCTTGTCCTCAAGGTCAAATATAGGGTAATTTTGAGTAAACTGAGCAAAGTCTTCCCAGGCGACCTCTTCCAAAGGATGATCCCGCCACTGGACTAGCACTTGGGAAATCAAGTGACCCTGCTTGAGAATTTGGCGCTGAGCTAAGAGAGCCAAAGGCATAGGGACAAATTGATTACCAAGGGTTGCTGAAGAGATTGAGATTGGAGTTTGCTGTGACTCTCCATGGAATTTCTTGAGTTTGGAGATGTGAAAAAACAGGGTGGATGCGACAATCCGGGGGAAGTTGCAGGCGGTAAGCTACTAGACTAACTAGTTTTGTCACCATGAATGGCCCGAAGTATCGAATGCTCAATTTCTGATTGAAGCGAAGAGTAAGTGTGGCTTGGTGGTATGGCTGGAGTTTTACCAAGATGAGGTCTCCTGGCGCAAACTGAAAATCCTTGTGTTGCTTGTCAGCTTGAAACTTCATTCTGGCTTGAGCTCGAGATAAGCAAAATTTCAGCAAACAAAGAATCTCAGTGCGTTTAGTCAGAGCAGCATCCAAAGATTCGATTTCAGAAGAGCCTCGTACATAATTTGGGATTGAAGGGGGTTCGTGGCCGTAGAGAGCCTTAAAAGGAGACATGTCAATTGCTGAATGATGAGTGGTGTTGTAGCCAAATTCTGCCTAATCCAAAAATTGAATCCATGTGGATGGGGAATCCGAGACAAATGCTTGAAGATAGTCCTCTAGACAACGATTTAAGACTTCAGTCTAGCCATCAAATTCCAGATGATAGGTTGTTGACATATCGAGAGTGGATCCACTGAGCTGAAACAAACGTTTCCAAAACTTGCTTAAAAAAATGGAGTCTCGGTCAGAAACCAAGGTCCTGGGAAAACCATGTAATTTAACAACCAAATGGGAAATTAGTTCGGCTACCGTAGCAGCTGTAAAGTTGGGCAAGAGGCCCCAAAATGTGCATACTTGGTGAGTCGATCCACCACTACCAAGATTGCGGTATGGCCTTTTGACTTGGGCAAATCCGTGACAAAATCAAGAGAAACATCATCCCAAACTTGTGTTGGAATAGGTAGTGGTTGTAGCAATCCCAATGGTGGAGCAGTGAAATATTTAACTTTCTGGCAAACTCCACATTGTTCCACAAAAAGCCTAACATCATTTCGCATCGCTGGCCAAAAGAAATTTGCTTGGAGGCTAGATAGTGTGCGTAAAACCCCCGCATGGCCGCCAACGAGTGTCTCATGAAATTCGCGAATCAATGGAATTCACAAGGCTAAAGTAGAAGAGATATTGATTTTACCCTCAAAGAAAAGGAGCCCATTATGAAATTCATAGTCATCTGTAGAGAGGATGTCGTCCTCCCACTGCTTCAATAAGGTCTGCATCTCCTGGTCATGGTGGTTTTCTTGTCTTAAATCTTCGAGGACTGAAAACAGAGGGGAAGAAGTAGTTAGGAGGTGCATAGTTGCTTCTGTTTCGGAGGGAACTCGAGAAAGTGAATCAGCTGCAAGGTTGCTAGTCCTTTTCTTGTATTCAATTGTGAACTGAAATCCCAGTATTTTATGTAGGTAGTATTGTTGCTCCGGCGTCTGAATTAATTGATTAAGCAGCTCGTGAAGGCTCTTGTGATCTGTTTTGATGATAAATGGTCGCCCCAATAAATATTGGCGCCACTTTAGAATAGCTTCAGTCAGTGCATGCAATTCCCGAATATACGTGGAAGAACCAGCCAGGCGGGGGCCAAACTTTTTGCTGAAGTAAGATAAGGGATGACCATCCTGCATAAGAACCGCTCTGATTCCAACGTTAGAAGCATCAGTTTCAATGACAAATATTTTGGAAGATCATTGAGGCTAAGCACCTGGGCGGACACCATGGCCTCCTTCAAAGGCTGGAACGCTGAATTAGCTCCATCAGACCAATTAAAAGAATTAGTTCTCAACAAATCAATCAAAGGAGTTGCGATTGAAGCGTACCCCTTAATAAATCTGCGATAGTACCCTGTAAGGCCCAAGAAGCCTCACAATTGCTTAACATTGGTATGGATTGGCTAAGTGTGCATGGCTTCTAACTTGGTTGGATCGGCTCGCACCGTACCTCCACCGACTAAATGGCCCAAGTATTCAATTGAATTTTGCCCAAAGGAGCATTTGATGGCTTTGACAAAAAACTGGTTACTCCGTAAGCATTCGAGGGCTATTCTGAGGTGCTCCACATGATCAGCTTTAGTAGCACTGTAGATCAAGATGTCATCAAAAAAAATAATGATGAATCGCCGGAGATATGGGCGAAAAACCTGGTTCATTGCCGCTTGAAAAGTCGAAGGTGCATTTGTCAGTCCGAATTGCATGACTACAAACTCATAATGCCCATTGTGTGTTCGGAAGGTTGTCTTCGGAGTGTCTCTAGGATGAACTCGGATTTGATGATAGCCAGAGCGCCAATCCCATTTGGTGAAAATAGTTGCACCTCTAAGTTCATCAAGGAGCTCATCAACTGTGGGGATAAGGTACCGATCCTTGATCATGGTTGCATTCAAGGCGCGATAATCAACACAAAACCGCTATGTATTGTCCTTCTTCTGGACCAAGAGCACCGGTGAAGAAAACGGGCTAGTACTGGAGCAAATGATGCCTTGTTCAAGCATTTCTTGTACTAGTCTCTCCATCTCATCCTTCTGAAAGTGTGGGTAACGATAAGGGCGACCATTAATTGGCTTAGCTCCTGGTTCCAAATCGATGCGATGATCAACGGATCGCACTGGTGGTAGGCTAATGGGATTCTGAAAAATTTCAGCATAAGAGTTTAGCAGGGTCTGTAATTCGGGTGAATAGTCCTGGTAGCTAGGGTTTGTGGTGTGGGGAGGTGTCAGGTTCGTGGGAGTTGGGTTGGGGTCTGCTGGAGCAAGATAAAATAACTCCAAGATGGTTTCATGGGTCAAGCAGGCTGAGAGCAGGTGGAATAAGATGGGATGTGGATCTTATCGGGCTGCGCCGGTAATGATCATGGTCTGGCCACCCAATTGAAATTGCATGGTTGAAAGTCTATAATCATGCAATATGGGCCCAAGTGTCTGAAGCCATTCAATGCCCAAAACCACATCTACTCCTTTTATGGGCAACACATAGAGGTCCATAGAGAATTTAGTACCTCGAATGTTCAAGCTCACCCCGAAGCCTGATTCTGGCATAACAGATATTCCCATTTTCCAATCATTACTTTAAAGGGTTTGATGGGTAGTACCTCTAACCCGACCCGCTGGACCACTGTCGGTTGCACGAAATTATGGGTGCTCCCATTGTCAATAAGCACTAAAACCCTATGATTGTCGGTCTGACCAATAACTTGTAAGGATCAGGGATTAGATTGACCTGCTAATGCATGTAAGCTGATCTCCGAAACATTAGCAGCGTCGTCATCCATGTTTGCATCAGCACTCTCGGTGACCTTGTCGGTCGCATCGTCCGTACCTAGCAAGACCAGGAACCAACTTTTACAACGGTGATTAGCACTGTATTTCTTGTCACAATTATAGCATAGACCTTTTGCTCTATTGTCTTGCAACTCAGATGGAGTAAGTCTTTTAATAGGAAGAGAGGTTGCAGGGTGAATGGTTGGAGATTTGGGAGGAGGAAAGTGTTTGGGTTCTATAGGGAGGGAGGTAGGTTTGATTTGGTGCTGAGTATAGGTTGGTTAAATGTTGTGAGATACAGGATTTGGTTGGGACTTCTGCCAAGGACGTGAGGTGATATTGCGAATATCCGCATATTTCTGCTCAAAGAGCTTGGACAGGGCCATAGCTCAAAGTAGAGATTCAGGTCGAACCACTAGTAATTCCCAACGAATCTCCTGTTTAAGGCCGTTCACATAGAAGCTAATAAGGAGGGACTCAGAGATACCTGTCACTTTATTGGCCAGGTGCTCAAAAGCAGCCTGATAATCTGCTACAGATCCGTCTTGCATCAGTTTCGCCAATTGACCTTGATAATCCTCATAGATTGTTGGGCCAAATCGTTCCTTGACTTGAACAAGGAATTCCTTCCAAGAACGCCACAACTCGTTTGCTTGCATCCGTTGATACTAGGTCGACGCAACACCTTCGCAATAGGCAGCAATAATTTGAAGACGCAAGTAATCAGGAATGGAGTGTAGATTGAAAAATTGATCTGCCCAGAAGGTCCATTCCCCAGGATTATTGCCATCAAATTTGGGCAGTTCAAGCTTGATTCCTCATAAGTAGTAATTATCAGCACTCTCTATGGCAATTACTGAAGAAGGAGTTAGTAACAATGGTCCCTGTCCAAGGATACTTCCAGTTGAACCAGATGGGGCAAGAGGTTAAAAACTCAAGGCACGCTTCCATGGAGGTCAACAACTTAGTGTGAGCGTCAATCTGTTCTTGAGTGGATGGTGGAGTAAGTTGAGAACTCGGTTGAGCGTCCATTTGGGTAGGGGATCTCTCAATGAAAGCACCAATTTGTTAGGGGACCCTATGAGCCAGCGTTTACTCTGCAGATTAAGAAAGAGCATGGAAGAAGAGAGGAAGGAGAGTTTGGGAAAAAGAGAGAAGAGGAACAAAGAGGAGAGTAAAGAGATGTTTCATTCCTTACCTTCCTCCAAATTACAACTCATATGTATATCCCAAATACAAATAAAAACTCAACAAAATAATAAATCAAAATTCCCTTCCAATCATGTGTTATAATTATCCCATCACGTAATCACGCGGCCATAATAGTGGTTTTCGATTTCTTGTCCCTTTGTGCCTTGTCAGCAAACTTCTTCTCTTTCCATAACTGAATCAATAGCCTTGCTTGCACCAGAAGAATCTTCTGCTTGTGTCAATGGGTCTAAGGATCAAGCCCATGTCGAGACTTGCTGCTGGACTTCGTTTAATTCCAGTGGAAATTCAGAAGTAGTATAAAAAACTCAGCGGAAAAAAGGCATAATCATATTCACAAGTTCATAAGGCACACTGCCGGTAATAGCTTTCCCCCCTCTTTTTGATAATAGCTAATCAATTTACAAGAACAGCGTTTCCCAAACTTGAAAACCAACAAATCTTAAATTAGCAGCATCCAGCACCACAAACGAGCCAAGTAAATTCAATTGACTTGGAAAACTAAATCTAATTTCAGCTTGCAGCAATCACAAACATTGCACTCTTCTGATTGATGACCTATTATGAGCTTCGCAATATTCGTTTGCAAGCAAAAGATAAAGATACAAGGTAGCATGTTAAAAATTGAAACTTTTTACAATATTTCACAAATCGAAGCCATAAAGCAGAAAATTAAAAGAAAGACTCACTCACTCGTCGCATCATTTGCGAGCTTTAGTAGCAGCATCATCAGGAGGAGGAGACGAGGATGAAGTTTCACTGGTATGGAAAAAAGCGACAGGATTTTCGCCCTTAATGATCCAACCCAGCGCGAAAAAATAAATACCAGCGAGAATGGCAGTGCCCCACGCAAGGGGTTACCATTTGCTGTACTGCCTGATGGCGTATCTCCACTGTTCTCTTAAGGTAGCTGGGTTTTGGTTCGTTGCGTCTGGTGGGTTCGGGTAATGGAACTTCTGACAGGAGAAGCCGCGGTTAGAATTGCCGCTTTTCTTGATTTCCAAAGGAATTTTAGGAGGAGCGCGGTTGCTTTTGCTTTCGTTGGGGTTCTGAGGGACAGTCATGGTAAGGCACGAGATGGTGCCAGATTTAGCGGTTTCGCTCTGCGTTTCTGCGGCCTTCGACCTTTTAGTTTGTTTGTATTCAGTCTTCTGAGATCTGCCACCTGTCTCCATGGCTCCATATGGTGCCTGAAAACGTCAGGTGTTTACAGAAAAAGAAAAACCATTTCGCTTTCGTAAGATTTTAGATAGGATAGGAGCATGCAGCCCATATTCCCAATTTCCCATCCATTCAGGCCGAGCCAAAAAATTGATTTGTTTCACATCTGTTATGTACGGGAAAAGGGATATGCCATTTCTGCTCTGTTTCTATACATGCTAGATATGATATTGCTGAACCATCTAACTACGAAATTATTCAATTTCTGAAGGTAAAAAAAAAATTTAGTGACGAGCAATTTCACACACACACAGGGCGAGCCAGTGAGTATAGTTTGTCATCAACTGCTGCTGCTCCAACTTGCAATATAAATAAAAAAGATACAAGCACCTTGCGTACAAATTAATGTCCTAAAAAGCATTATGTGATATCTATCTGTTTCCAAAGGCATAATAAGAACTGGTTAATTGTGAAACATAAGCAACAACAACCTAGGGGCAACAAATATAAATATTGCGGAGGGCTTCGCCTTTGTTCTCTTCTTTTTTTGTTGGAATGTCATTTGCGGGCTTCTGACTTCTTCTGCTCTTTGGCTGAAATAACAAAATATACAAGTAACGGGACGGAAGTATCATAATATGGAGGACAGAATAACATATGAAGGTTTTTGATATATTACTTACCAGCCTTCTCTTCTTCTCGCTTCTTAGCAGCTTCTGCCCTTTGCTGACGTATGAGACTTAAGCGCTCTGGTAATAGAAGGCAGACCAAACATTTAGGGAGTCGACAGAATACAGAACTCAGGATATAACAATGACAACATCAAACAGAAGAAGTAACACATAATGACCTGAACTGGATCATTGTACTTAAAAGTATAGTTATTCTGATATAGTTATTGATTAGTCAAAAATACATTTAACTGTTTAATACGGCTTACTGAATGTCAAGTTACATATCTCAAGGAAATTTACTTTTTTTTCCCTACGTATTATCAGTTTGACTACAAACATGGCTTAAGTTTGTGGCAAAACATAATTGTTCAACAAGGGTTCAACAAATAAAAAACTGTCATATAATCTGATTCATTACCTAAGTCTTTCCTTGATTGTTCTGTTTTCCCTTGTTCTTGCAGCCTCATATAACGTTCATGAGCTCTTTGCTTCTCTATCTCCTCCCTGCAAAACATCACATGAAAGCGGATATTGAAATTACCTTTTGCAGTTAACTAATGTGCAATTCCTAGACCATAGGGGCCATATTCCCTTGCGTCAATAGTATTACTATACACGCCCAAATGATAAAACACTTAACATTTAAGTCACACAAAAATTCAAAGTCTTCCATCTTTGACAGCTAGTAGATTTTCCAAAAAAGGGAACAAAGATGACTAACCTTTCACGCCTTGAAAGCTCTGTTGTTTTCCCAACCTACAGAACAAAGAAGAGATTAGTATCTCTGAAAGGGGACCACTCAATAAGCATGTACAATCACAGTAACCAATAACTTACATCAACATCTCTAGCTTTCACATTCTTTTGCTTTCCCAAGTTAGGATTTTCAATCTGAATAAGACCTTGAGTTCCTTTCCGCTTTTGCTATCATTACACAATACAATATTAAACAATGAGGCATTTCCCACAAAAAACTATTCAAATTTCACACAGAAAACAGATTCTTATGTTGATATAAAAAATCATCATTTACTAACATCAGATTCATCTCCAGACTCCTCTTCGGACTCCTCCTCCAATTCCTCTTCTTTTGGATCTTTCTCTTCATATTCAGCTACTTCCTATGAATACCAAACAAAGATTTAATTATACTGCTAGCAAAAACAATGTTTTTAAAAACACATGGAGATCAGTAGTAAAACCACATATCTAATAAATCCAACCAAGTAACATGCACCCTCTTAAAGAAATATGAAAATGCATGGTATGAAAAAGAAAAAAAAAAGAAATGTACAGATGGAGATAAGCAGAAATACCTTCTTAAAAGTACGCGGACGTGAAGAGGTCCCAGCAACTGCAAAATTCGTAAAAAAAAAAAAGAAAATCATTGTTAAAAGTGTGGCAAAACTAAATTTCTACTCATCGCGTGATAGAAATTACCTCTTTTAGACCAATATAAACTAGAACTAGCTCCAGAACCAGAAAAGGCCAAAAAAAAATCGTTGATGCCACTGGATAATTCCACGATCCCATGTCTCGTATTATCTCTATGGACCTCTTATCTTACAATTCTAATCTAGCTATAAGAATTTTCAGGTAGATCACTAAAACCAACCACACAAGAAGCTTGAAGTAACACATGCATGTGCCGTTCTTGCTTAATAGTCAAAGTAATACTGAACCAGACCGCAAATTTTTAATCTAAAGCCTTCCACATCAATTATAACAAGCAAAAGGTGCGAACATGCCACTTCAGATCAAAAAACCATAGAATTGAAACCAAGACGACGTAAGCCACTCCAGATCCAACTAGATTTTACTTCAAAAAATTTCAATAAAGTTTAAATTATACAACAGAAATAAAAAGAGCGAGAAGCTTACGCATCTGTTCGGGAGTGGAGAACATGCGCTGACCGGTGGGCTTCCCCTTGAACTTACCTCTTCCCATCGCGAGCACCACCGCAGAAACACAAAAGTAATAACTTAGAAACGGAGAACCGTGCGGTGATTCTGATGAGAAAAGGCCGATCTGTGCTTAAAGATGAACCAAGTTGAAAGATTTTTCTTCTCTTCCTTCCTTGCCTTTTAGTAGAATCGGGATTTTTTAAAAAATTATGAATTGATTGGGATTGAAAAACCCTAGTCCTAGTGGACGACAAGTATGCGCTCGTGCAGTGGTGGGGATGGGGATTCTTAGGTGTGATGTGCCACACCGAAACAAAACCCCGTGGATGCTTTCAGTTTTAATGATTCAATGTAAAGTTGCAAAATTGGAATTGAAACTGTGGAACCGAACCGGAATCAGATCGGTCAAAATCGGAATCGAACCAAAATCCTAATTGGCCGATGAAAATTAGAGAGTTATGGTTTAGGTTTAGGTTTCGGTTCCACCCTTTAAGAAACCGTCGGTCCAATCGGTGGTTTGAACAGGCAGTTCACTGGCGGTTCCAACGGTTTTTTTTTTCAACTCTATAAATACTCCCACCTCATTCTTACCAATTTTATGCCATTTTTTCTCTCTCAATCTCTTCTACACTCTCACTCTCTCAAAAATTCATTTTGCTATAAATTACTCTTATTAATTACTTATACATTTTATTATTGCAATTACGTTTTTTATATTTCTCAAAGTTTTTTTTTGCAATTACATTTTTCAAATTCCTTCTACTTTTTTAATATAGTTTAATTTAGTTATTTTGTTTTTTCATTATATTTAATTAATATTTACATATTTATTTTGGAGTAATAGAAAATTTTGGTGGAAATAGAAATTTTAAAAGTTTTGAAGTTGAAAATATTGGAACTCAAGAGAGTCAAACTCAACCAATTCCCATCCAAGGAGATGAGGGGGGAACGGGAGGAAGATTTCTAGTTTCGATATTTTTAAAATTCATTTTAAGAAATTTTCTAGTGGTGATAAAAAATTTAAAGTTTTTTGTAATTATTGTTCGCAGGAGTACTCTTTCAAACATGGAGGGGGTTATAGAACATTTCAAAAACATATAATAATCAAACATCCAAAAAAAGGTGGGAATGACGAGAGGACAAATGCAACTAACCAGGTTTGCTTCTTCTTCCTCTCAACCTAGTTTATTTCGTTATAATCATGATGAATCTAGCATG
>CAODLS011581199.1:0-13433 GCA_948243855.1 Flueggea neowawraea
TGAAATACGTTTGTATTATATTTCACAGTTCTAATTGATCTTTAACTTATCCGAATTTAATCCAAATAATTTTAAACTTGAATCTTGTTAATCTCAAATCCAACTTGATAAAAGATTTCAGCAGTAGATTAGTACAATTCATTTGTAAAATGGTTGTATGATCAATTTTTTATCCTGAACAGCAAGCTTACTGAGAGGAGTAAGTTCTTGACAGGCTAAATATCATTTCTTAAACCTATCTTTAAATGGCATCAAATTCCAATTTCCAGAAGCATTATTATAACTGCAAAGCAAACCATCCTCAAAAATCATCCAAAAGCACTGTGTTTCACAGCGGCTACTATCACGTTCATATGAATATGCATCAAACCTCTCCCATTGTGAATCACCCCACTGCACATCACAGTAGAACAAAGTGGTGCCCCAGAAATTGACATAGAATTTCCAGTTGATTTGCCCGCCGTTCGGAACGGCAACGCCACCTAGATCGTTGTCCCCGGACTGGCAGTGGATGTTCATGACTCTGCCCTGTCCTAGCCTGTTCATTACCATGACATGGACCTTTCCTAAGACACTGGACTCAGACAAGCAAAGCAGCAGCAGCAACAAAAAGGCGTAACCTCGGCATTTGATGCTTCCCATGTTGTTTTCATATCTGTTTTGCCTTCTCCAATGTCTGGTTCCATATGTGATGGATTCATGTTTATATGATTTTCTTCACAGGTTATTTGACACCATTCAAGCAAAAGAATATGACCAGCTACCTTTCTTTTTCAATATCAACATGTAATTTATGCTGATGCAAGAATTATATAAAGAAAGTTCGTTAATGTGCAGGCACAAGAAAGCAGCATTTACCTGATATAATTATATAATCATGATATGCATTTGGAGCATTATTAAATCAAACATTTCATTGTCCTAAGTTATGAATGAAAAGACCAGAAGGGAAAAAAAAAGAATGAAAAGACCAGAAAAGAAAAAGAAGCAGAAGAAATAGAGATTAGTCACACAAAACATCAAGTTTCATAATGCATTATTATCGGAATGTAACAAAACCAGACTTTCACAAATAACTAAAGATCAAATCACGGATTTTCACAACCTTATTCCGTCATTAGGAAAGCATCCACAATCCCACCATACTGTCTGATACCTTCTTTTTTTTTTATATAAAGCATTAAGGTGTCAGTACCTGTAACCATTTCATGATGTGTGTTTCATGTAATGGCTAAGATAACCTTATTGCGAATGAGCCAAGAATGATTTGCCTAGCAACCAAATGTTTGGCTGCAGGTAACCAGGATGGGACTTGGTGAACAACTCAGCACCAGTCCCGCTGTTCCTCACCATCAAGCTTTCAAGTTGCAGCAGTTGTCTGCTGCTGCAACCCACTTACTGCGCATAACAATGCCATGCCTGCTGCTCATCATGCCCGAGAAATGGTGAACAGAAGGAAGGAGATGGTTGAATTTGAATTGCTCAAGGTCTCCTCTGGAGTACATACTAGCCACTTCTGACCTTGAAATATGTGATGCACCATCATTTGCATCCTTCGACGAGTTCATTGTTCCACTATCAGACTGTAGCACTTCAGAACTTTGAGAACCAGTTGGTTGAAATAGTTGAACATCACCAGCCCTTTTCACCCCAATTCCGTCATGTCCAGTGTTCGCATTTTTTGAATTCAGGAAACGGCCACCACTTCCTCGTGGGCGACGCATTGCATGCAGATGGCGTGAATAATGCATATAAGGCTGCAGAACACAGAGAACCTCAATAAATGAATGTAAAATGAGAAAAGGGATCAACTTTTCTTAAGAATTCAGAAATCCTTCTATTGTTCCATTAATCAAGTGTTTTTCAGCTAAGAAAAAACTTTGTTATATGCGAATCTTGTATGTAAGAGATTGAATTTTCTTCTGGATCTTGAAATCAAAACCCAAGCCCAACAATACAACATGGATGAGCACCTAAGTTTCTGTGTAACAGATCAATTATTATCATTAGATTTCACATAGCAAAGCAATCTGATTGATTCCCATTAACCATTAGGTTTCCTGGAAAGGGGAAGGCTAAATCCAGTGATTGATTTAGAAAGAAGTTGAGTTTTCACTTTCTAAAAATGACTAAACGAATACACTTCTTAATTCAGTGATAAGCGTGTTGATCCAAAACCGGCTTGTCGTTTGTTCAGAAGATAAAGAACCGTTAAAGTTCTGATTCCCAAAATAGTTACCATCATGAACTTTTGTAAAATACTATATCAAAGTTTTGATACTAATCGAAAAAAAGTTTTGATTTTACCTAGTGTATTAAAGTTGAAGGTATGTTAAGTAGGGAAAAATTAAGAGATCCATACCTTACGATTTCCGGTCACTTTATTCTCAAGTACAGCCTTTGCACGAGACTTGCGACGCCGGATGATTCCACGGTACTGCTTAGGATTAACAAATATCGGTCCATCATCTGTGGTCAAGCTCATGGGAAGCATAATTCGCCCCTGAAATTTTGACAACAAATAAAGTTGTGTTGAATTTATTATCATAAATGAATATTCAACACATGCACCTTTTTATCAAAAATTTAAAAGTGAGAAGGATGAAGCACCAATACCACACCATGAAAAAACTACAGATTGGCATATTACAGACATAGTTGTGCTTTACATAATATGAAAACTATACATGGTTTTAAAATTGAAGAATTCAAATAAAGAAATGGACACAAACCGAAATTTGAGGCCCATAAGTTGAGAATAATCCATAATGTTGATCCATGCTAGGAAACTTTGCACAGATCTGCAGTTTCACAAACAAGAAATCAAAATCAATCATCATTTGGTTCATACCACTGCAGAAATAAAAAGTTTTCACTCTTAGAACAATCTTACCACAGGCTGACCAAGTCCAAGATCATAAGGACCACCATACTCAGGCAGAACTGTCTGCAGAGAGAGGGCAGATTGAGGATGTTTCGTACCATCATTTGAAGCTTTGCAATCACCTAAATGAGAAATTACAATGCTCGTTAACATACAATCACTGATGTACCTGGTATGGAAAGGCAGACTACCTAGGGCATTTCAAATGATATAATCCTTCTAATGATGCACAAAAATGCAAACTTCACATGTTTTGAAATGAAAGACTGAACACCACATCAACTAACAATTTTAGTGACCAGACAATGACAATGATAAATAGTGATAAACTATGAAGTACATCAACATTTTGAATTTTAAAGGAGGAAAGATATGTTGAATCAGTTTAAGTGACCAGCTAAGGATTCAACTTGTTGGTATCATCATCAATTTTCCGTATGCTGTTGTACTTATATTTGCGGATGATGCATCATATAGTTTTCTTAAGAATCAATTTATCAAGACATGAAGAATTCTCAACAAAAGGGAAAGTGCTATTTTGCTTCCATTGGATTATTATGCATCAAATACATAGATTAATCTTCTGTATCATGTTTACTTCTATTTTCTCTTATTTGAGTTGAAGACTATTCCAGATACAAAAATCTTTATCTATCATAAGTAGCAGCAAACTCGAGTATTGGAAAAATAACATAAAAGGTGTGATAAAATCGACATAAGAAGCAAGAAATGAATTAGAAAATTACAATTGAATGAACCATTAAATCCCAATCCTGATCTAAATTCAAAGATATATCAAGACCTTGACACTTCCAACATAAGGAGTAAAAGGTCAATTATCATTCATTAACTTTAACTGTGTATTAGACCTCCATCCTCAATTATTTGGCACTAAATATTGAAATAAAAAAACTCACCAATCATATCCTTCCTTATTGCACGTTCAGATAAATTTCCAGAAAAAGAAAATGACAAATATGCAATTATGTACTGCCTAATTTTTCTGTGCTGTCACAACTATAACTATGATACAGAAAACAGTGTAGTGGCTCTTTTATGCCTATGGAATACACAGTAAACTCAACACCACATGAATTTTCCAAGAATGAAAAAAAGAACACTTAAGACATGTATGCAAAAACACTTAAGACATGTATGCAAAAATTATACACCAGAAAGAAGAGATTACCAGGAAAGATAGTGAACTGAGTAGAGTTCACTTTCTTAAGCCCTTGCTCCATAGCGCGGCCAACTTGCTTGGCAGTAGTGAATCCACCAGTCGTCTGTCCCACGGCCAAATGCTTCAATTGGCCATACATATCGCCGCACCCAGCCTGAGGCCCAATTGCACCCCACCAAGTCACTGATGGGAGTTGCCCAATTGGATTGTGGGCAAGCCCTTCATGTTCTTTGACACACAAAGTTTTAGTAGCCATCAACACACCCCCAAATGCTATATGGCTAAATAGTTTTCAATTGTCTATATATCAACACTCGAAATTACTCAAATTCCTGCAATTTTCAAGCAAGATCGTCAAAACCCACCAATATTCTTATGAATTCTACATCAAAGAATCACAAAAATAATCAATATCATATTTAGATCTTCACAAAAGTTAGGTCATGGAAAAAGCTAATAAAATTTCGTTGTTTATGAGTTCTGATTTGAACAGAAACTTGAAACATAAACTTAGTGGAAAACAGAAATTTTTGAAGAAAAAGACAACTATATTATCAAATTCCACCAAAAAGAAGAAGATCACTCTGCCATAACACAACACAGACCTAACAATACATTAGAGAAGAATACAGAAAAACGAAGAACATGCAAGAAATTCACTTGCTTGATATCAAAGCACACAAATAAGCGGAACCCATGTAAGAGAAACACAAATATATAAATTATGACCAACAAGAAGTACAGTGTCCAAAGATAACAAAGTGAAACAAAAAAGACATACAAACATAAAGAAAGCTCATAGATTTAGAAGAGCTTAAAGAAAGCTGAAACGGGAAAAAAAAAAAAGAAAAACGAAAAGAAGAAAGAAAGATTAGGAAAGGAAGGGAGAGAAGTTAAAGAAAGGTTGGAACTTACAAGAAGAGCTTAACAGGTCCTACTTAGAAGCAGAGAAACCCCATTTCCTAGGAGCTATGTCGGTACAATCTTAAGCATAGCAAACAACAAAGACAATCAGAAAGGGAGAGAGAGAGAGAGAGAGAGATAAATGCTTACAAGTGTAACGGAACTACAAGCCACGAACCAATAAGCTTCTGATTTCATGCAAGATTTTGTACTATTATATGCACTAATGATTATATACGTATACTATATTGTATAGCACAACGCTTCATACTTCCAAGTGCTATACTGTAATAAATAAATAACACAAGAATTCTCTTCTGCTCTGATTAGCTTCACGAAAATACTCTTCAATTAATGTTGAGCGAAACTGCCCAAAATTGTCTATGTTAAGAGATTATTTACTTCATTTATCAAATTTATATTAAATTAAAAATAAAAATAGTTGGATTTAATCTTAAAGAATAGATTATATATATATATGCATGTGGGGCGCGCGTATGAACTTTCTAATCTTACTAAAATGAACTTGGGTTACTTATAAAAATAGTTGGATTTTGTTTTTGATAAATTAGTAGTTGGATGTTTGAATAGATTAATTGCTTTTCTAATATGAACCTTTTGTTTTTGGTTTTGAGTAGATTATCTTGATAAGTTGTATGATATGAAAATAGAAAACAAGCCATGCATTGTTAGAATTATATTATATTTACTAGTATTAAATATATAAATTACTAAATAAATTACTATACGCTCAAAATCAGCACAAGATTGTGTCTACTCGTTTCAACTAAGTAATGATAATCTATTTGTTTCAACTGATTAGTACTTATAAAAAAATAATCTAATTAGTCCATGTTTTTTTTCCAAAAAGACATCCATGCTTGTGTTGAATTTAATGGACATGTTTTCTTTTCCTTGCTTACAAATGTAACATTGGGTCCCTTTTTTTACGATAAAAGGGAGTTAGGGCGACCAGTAGTAGCATATTTTTGCTGGATATTATCATGTAGGTATTACTTTCTTTCTACGGAATGTTCTTAGAGTCATAGCTAACACCAGCAACGAACTTGGATTTGTATACTAGTGTGGTCACCATAGCACTGCTGTAAGGTAAACTTCCAGGGGGTTCATTGCTCTAGTGTACGACATGGATTCGCAACAATAGGCAACACACAGTTGTCATCGCTCCCACTTGAACGCGCCCGGTGCGAACAAGGGTTATGCATCCTTTCCGCTAGACTACCCTCACGGGGCACCTTGACCCCTTCTTAACTATTAGGCCTGAAAATCCAAATATTTAATTAGGTTCAAATAGGGAAACTGAGATGAGGTGTCGTTTAGTTGAGAAAATTTTTTATTATTTTTTAGAAAACTGAAAAATAGAGATAGAAAAATGAAAAAAATTGTTGAAAAAAATTTGATTAGCAAAAAAGTTTTCTAAATGTTTTTAATTTTCAAAAAAAAAACAAAACAGAAAATTATTTTCTAAACTAAATATAACCTGATTTTTTTGAGTTAAATCGTTGCAGAAGCAAAGAATCATATACTTAGTAACAATTTTTCTGATTCTACTAAATTTAACTAAACCTTTTTTTTTTTACAAATTGAATACAGATGCAAATCCCGTTCTTTTTTTTTTTTCAAACAGAACTAGCTAGCATTTGATTTTTTGCACATGGTGTTCTAAATTGTTTGAAATAATTTCTATATGCCAACCACAACGTTTTTAATTAATGATAACAATCATCGCCATCAATCATCATGAGTTCCACATAAATTTTTAATTATGAAGTATAACCTCCAATTAAATTTAATAGTGTTATATGGTTGTTTCGATTATACAAAAGCAGGAAAGCTGTCAATTTTTATGCTTCCGATCGAAGCTTTGAATTAACAAGTCAATGGAATTCTATGACAGAATACATAAATGGAGTATGCATTTAGCAACAATGTTTTTTTCTTCCTGTTAAATGACGAGCTTGTTTACTAGGAGTAACGTATTTTGTGTAGTTTTTGTAATGATTGATAATGATTATTTAGTTAAAAAGTAAAAAAAATATGTCTTTTAACAGTATACTAAATATTTTTCTTATCAAACAAGCCAGACAACAATGCCTTTCTTTGTAATCGATTGAAGAAAATGACGAACACTTACATACTGTTATTTTAAAATAATTTGACTTTATATATATATATATATATATATAATCTTATTTTATAATCATTTGACTTAAATTTTTCCCTTATTGTTTTAAGTGTTCGTCATTTTTTTCAATCGATTACAAATAAAGATATTTTCGCCATTTAATTGGAAGAAAAAACATTGTTGTTATATTTAAGCTACAAACTTAAATACCAGTTTGGTATTGCTTTCAACATATTAATTTATACTTATGATATGGTCATTGCAGGTTTTAATATATATATACACACACAAATTTAATGGAAGAAACCCCATCATCTACATAATTTTGTTTCTTTTTTCTTTTTGTTCTTTACAAAGAATGTAAAGAAAACGTTGTTAAAAGGTGATCATCCTTGGCTTTACTTAGCGAGGAAGCTTGTGTGGGATCGTCACTCATCAATAATCCCAATTTGCTTCATGATCACCCTTTTAGTTCCAATATATTCACCTATAAATAATTTTATTTATAATTTAATTATAATTCATCATGGGTTTTATCTGTACTAGGAAGCAGTGATTTTTCTTTTAAATTTATTTAACAAATTACTAGTCAAATATATTTCAACTCTAAAGAATTTTATTTATTTAGTTTAATTATTTGGGAATTCAAATGAATGAAACAGAAGAATTAGGATTGAATAAAGAAAAAGTCATCTAGATTGAAACTAAAATGAATGAAAAGAATTAGACATTAGGACATTCTAAATTGTGTCAAAATTATATGCAATAATACAAATCATTTAGACATATTTTTGCCGGCTTAATTCCAACAACATATATTGTACCTATTTTCTGAGACACTTTCTCAGTCGATGATAAAAATGTATTTTACATAGAAATCTCCAAAGTATCAGGACATGCATAAATTAGACAGACTCGAAGAGACAATCAGATTATATATATACATCTTTCTTATAGTCACATATATGATTTATAAGTTTTACTTGCAAATTTCTTAATAAACACTTTTTTTATCTCTTTTTTGTGTGACATTGAAGATATAATGATGTAATAAAATGATTTGGTTTACAAGCAAATTAACAATGTGCTTAATAAGGAAAAAAAATTGAAAACAATATCTACGGGCAATTCTAGCCATTGGCAACGTCTAGTTCATTGTTGTAAAAGAAGAGTAAAAACAATTATTAGTTCTTATTAATTTTTTTTGTATTTTTTTAAAAATTTACTATTAATGAGTTCACACTACTCAATATTGATGCACAAAGCAAAATACTATGCAGGATAAAAATATAGCTTGTTAGTTTAATGTTACAATTGAACTTGAATTAACTATTAAAACAATAATAATAATAATAATAATAAAGACTAATGAAGTCGACAAATATGTACTAAAGTCTAAAATATTATAATTCTCAGCTTCTCGATAAACTTTGTAACAACTAATTGACGCAAGTGATGAATTGTTTCACAAGAACGCAAGCGAGCGACTAATTTGAAGGGGGAAAAAAAGAAGAAATTGATCAATAGTAAGAAATTGAAGACGAGCGACAAAAAAGACGTGTCCATGTTTGTTTAATAAATAGCATATTCATTATGCATATTACTACGGTGTTATAAAAACACGTGCGTTTCCTATTTTTTAAGGTTAGGAGAGCAATGCAATCTTTGGGAGTAAAGGGAGCGAGTAAAAGAAATCAGGTGTTCTCAAACTAAGGTGAGCAATGATGCTCAAACGATCTGACTTGATCTATCAAACAAAATGAGTAAAGGACTAGGTTCGTTACAATGGTTCTTTTGCTTCTTTAAGACAATCCACAAACGCACAATAACTATATTGATTGATGACGAAATTACAAGAGAGTTGATGAGAACAATGAAATAAGGCTCACAGAGTAAAGGGGAGAAAGAGAACTAGAAGATAAACCCACGATGGTGAAGTGTAATGTAATGTAAAGGGTGGAAAATCCCTCTCCACTATCATCTTGATCAGTTTGATAGCGTCTCTTAAGTCAATCTCTTGCCAGCTTCTCTTGGAATCACGCCTTGGTGTGTTCCATTAACTGTGTGAAATCCCCTAATAGTCAGCCTTCAACAATTAAGCGATCAACTCCCCTGCAATTAGTTCTTCAGCACCATCGTAACTTTTTTACCTTTGTGGTGGTTTCCTTCCTTTTCTGGATTCTGACTTTGCAATGATTTTATCTTCTTCCATGATTTGTGATTTTGACACCTTAATCCCCCATTTGCTAGCTGTAACTTCCCTTAAGTGATTATTTTTTCCTTACTTGGTGTAAACCTTAGAAAGTCAGATCCCCTGGAGTCACTCCATTGGACTACTAATCTCTTGGACATGCAACTCCTCTGGGCAACTTCAACCTTTTGGATGTGGGACTCACTCCTGTAGATTCTATGAATTCGGCCCGACCCATTGGGGTTGGGCCGAATTTCACCGTGAACAATGTGTTAATGTCTTTTTTACTCTACAATATGCTTTTATAATCTATTTTTGCAAACTATCATAAACTATCTAAAATTTGTTTTCTACTTTTTGGGAGTTAGGAGAACAATTGAGGCCTTAGGAGTAAGGGGAGCATGCCAAAGAATTTAGGTTTCTTAAACCACGGTGAGCAATGATACTCAAGTGATATAACTTCTATTAAACAAATTGAGCTTGGGACTAAACTCATTTTAAGGGCTCTTTTGCTTTTTTGAGACAATCCACAAAAACACAATCATTATATTGATTGATGACAAAATTACAAGAGAGTTGATGATGACAGTGAAATAAAGTTTAGAGAGTAAAGTGAGCTAAGAACTAGAATACAAACCCATGAGGGTGAAGTGAAATGTAATTTAAAAGGTGAAATCCATTGATAAGTCAATCTCCTGCTAAATCCTCTTAGAATCATGCATTGATGTGTTCCTATTAGCTGTGTGAAATCCCTTAATGGTTAATCCCTAACAATTGAGCCTCTTGGAATCAAGTAGTCAACTCCCTACCAATTAGCTCTCTATCACCATTGTGATTTTCTTTCCCTTTGTGGTGATTTCCTTCCTTTTGTGGATTTTGACTTTGCAAGGAGCCTATCATTTCCCAAAATTAACTCTCTTATCTTGGTGTATTTTTTGTCACTTTGTTTTGAATATGATTCTTTCCTTTTTAAAAGAGTTATTCCCCCAATGTTAACTCTACTGGTGGTCGTGCTCCTCTGAAGCTATTGTAAACTTCATTTAATAGAGTTCTTAAAAGTGTCAACCCTCCCAGACTACAACTTCTTGGAGATTTAACCCCTTTATTGAATGAATCTCTGGGGTTAGACTCGCTCTATAGGTTTTACGGATTCGGCTTGGCCCATAAGGCACTCGAATTTCACCTGTAAAAAAAGTTAACAACTATTAGTGTTGTTTACCGAGAAGTATTGGCGGATCCAGGTGGGGTCGGCCGACCCCACCTGTGGTCGGGGGTACCCATATACCCCTTCTTTTGCCCTCACCGCCACTTGGTTTCGTCCCCCTCCCCAATCTTGCAACTCTTGCCTCTTTGTCTCCCCAAATCTGTCCTTTTTTTTTTGTTTTCTTTTAGAGTTCTATAATGTTGAGTTCCTGTTTACATTTCCATTTGTTCCTTTCTCTTTTTCCCCTCTATGCGCTTTTGTTGCTGCAATGAATAATGGTTTCATAGTGCCCACATACTTTTCGGTAAAATGTCTCTTTGCTAAATATTCCGTAAAACTTATGTATTTGTGAATTTGAATTTCAATATGTGATGGTTTTGGTGAATGGTGGAGTGCCCATTGCATTTGCAGGCACCAAAGCTTCAGCTGCTTATGGTGAATTGATCTCTATCGGGGGTCTTGGACTGCTAAGGGTCCTTTGGATACGGTGGATGACTTAGAGGAGGTATCCTGCCAAATAAGTATCTTTATGGTGTTTTGCTTTATGTGTCTTGATTAGATTTTGATGGTTTTAAAGCTTTTTAGTCCTGTTTTGATTGTTGGTTCTTGGTGTTCCATGTTTAATGGCTAGGTGGTGAAATGGACAAATGGTCAAGAATCTTGTTTCAAGCTCTTGTATTACTCTCATTTTTGTTCATTGTTGAAGTGAGGAGAAAGCATAGACCTTACCTTTCAGATTCTTATTTTATATATCTTAGCTTTAGGTTGTATTCATTGCTAAACTTAGAAATCTTGCAATGCCTTAGTGAATCTTGAAAAGCCTTACTTGAATGTTGTTTATGAAGTTTTCCAGTGGTGGTGTGAAGACTGAAAGAGGGTCTAGTTTTTGTGTGAACCAAAAAGAATTAGGTAATTAGTATTTTTGTGTGTTTGGTTCTTTTGGGTTTCCTTGTAAAAAGGATAATTTTTTTGATGTTTGCAACAACTGTTATGGTTCATTGGTTTTGATGCTTGCACAATTTTGCTGCTGAGGTTGAGTTTTGACCAATTATGTTTTTATTGGCTAAAAGGTTGATTAATTGCAACAATTGTTTTTGTTTTTTTTTTCAGTGGATTAATTGCAATGATTTGAATAGAAGTTTGTTGATTCTTTTTTTCCTGATAGGTAGTTTGCAGATAAATTATCAATACTCCCTCTATTTTTTTTCTCTGATAGAACCCGGGACCTTGAAACTCTCTCTAGAAGAAAATAAGCAAGTTTGGAAGTACTGAAAGTTAGTTGTGGTAGTGTTAATAGCTCCACCAATTCGTCAACTCTTACTGTCAAGAAATAACAAACTTCATAGCTTTGGTACTGACTAAGCAACTAGGGCTGAGCACGAGTTCTGGAGATAACCGAACCGAACCAAAAAGAATCATTGACTTTTAACTTTATCCAAACCAAATCGAACCGGATTTTTTTTGGTTCGGGTCTAGGTCTTAAGCAAAGAACAGAACCAAACCAAAAATCGAACCAAACCGGACCGAACTGAATATATATATATATACATGAACAAATATATATGCATGAACATTTATGTACATGAATAATTGTATATCTCTGAACCATTATATATTTATGAACAATTATATATATGTATAATGTATGAACAATTAATTATATATATGTATGGACAATTAATTATATGTATATATATATATATATACAAAGGTGTTCAAAGGTGTAAAAAAATGTTCAAATGTATAATGTATGAGAAATTAATTATATATATGTATGGACAATTATATATATAATTAAATTAAATATATATATATATATATATATATATATTAACAATTATATATATAATTATATATATATATATGTACAAAGGTGTTCAATGTTTATAGGTGTACAAACTTGTTGAAAGATGTACAAAGGTATACATAGGTGTATAAAGGTGTTCAATAGGTGTTCAAATATGCACAAATGTGCTCAAAGGTGTTCAAAGGTGTACAAAAGTGTTTAAAGTTGTTCAAAGGTGTACAAAGGTGTTCACATGTGTTCATAGTTGTCCAAAGGTGTTTAAAAGTGTACTAAGTGTTCATAAGCGTACAAAGATGTTCAAAGTTGTATATATGTATTCAAAGTTCGGTTCGATTTTATATACATTGAACCAATGTGGTATATATAATTATTTGTTTTACATTTAGAGTGTGTTTGAATACATTGAATAAATGTGGTATATATATTGAATTTATATATTTTTATTAGATGTGATTATTCTATTTATACTTGCATTATCATTAAAAATTGCTATAAATTTATTTCTTATAAAAATATTTATTACTCACAATATTGTAAGTATAGTAGAATAATATATCAATGCGTATTTTTTTTATGAAATTAACAATATTAAAATAATTTTTACAATTTGCTTTTGAAAAAATACATTTATATTGGCCAAAACTACGTAGTTTGTCCATTAGTAAAAATAGAGAATATTCATCTATTAAATCAAATATGATTAAAATATATTTATCTACTAAATCATATATGTTATGACTTTTTTAAAATAAAACAAATTAATTTTTTATTAGGGTAAAATTGAAATTAGTAAAAAATGGCTTTAATGTTTTCCTGCAAAACGACATCATTTTGGTCATCTTTTCCTGAATCACAACAAACCCTCATCACTTTTGTCTGTTTCTCCATTGTTTTGTGTTTCTCCCACTTCTTCTTGCCTAGCGTCACAATCTTTAACTAAAACTTCCAAAAAGCAACGGAGAAAGAGACTTTAAATGCAAAGCATCTTCTTCCCCCCTTCCTCTCTCCCTTTCTTCTCCAAGAAAACAAACTCTCAGCTCCACAAGCAATTGTCTGATTGAAAACCAACATCAAAGATTGAAGCTTTATTTCATTATTTATAAGAAACCCAACAAGTC
>CAODLS011581381.1:0-22773 GCA_948243855.1 Flueggea neowawraea
TCTGTTTGGCTTGGTGGGTTGCTTTGTTTCTTTCTTGCTGACGAATTTCTCAACGTTGTCATCGAATTTTTCGGGTTTGGTTATGATTGGTGGGAGGTCAAGATTGGGAATTTTGTCGAAAACTTGGAGTTCTTTATCGACTGTTGTGGTTAGAGATTTCTTGTCAACATCAATGACAATATCGTTGTTGTTGTTGTTGTTGTTGGAGTTGCAAGAACTTGACTGTGACCAAGACAACATGTCATCAAATGACTCGGTTGTAAGAACTCGGTCGGACCGGAACTCGGGCGGGAACGAGTCTTCAGGGTCAGGAGATGTATCAGAAGACGAAGCAGAGTAGCCTGGTACACACTCTATAGCTCCACTGTCAATATTGCTATTACTCCATAGAGTTGTGGCACGGCAGCTGCAGCCGGCGGAGACGGAGGAAACAACCTTGTGGCGGTTCCGGATGGTTCTGGTTCTTGGTTTGGAGGATTTTCTTGGTGGGTCGGGGAGGGGAGAGGAAGTGGTGAATAATTTAGGGTCATCACTAATAGGGATAAACTCTCTAGTGAAGTAGTAAGATTTTCTTGGATAAGAAGACTTGTGGCTAGGGTGGTGAGGTTGTTTTGGTAATTTGGCTGGATATGTAGAATTTGGAGATGAAGAAGAAGTTGATGATGACTGGTTCTGTTTCTTCTTCTTCAAACCATATGTGGTGGCGGTGGCGGAGGAGGTATGGTGGCGGTGGTTCTTGGTCTTTGCCATGTCCTTGAGCTTGTAAAACCAGGCATTGGGCATCATATCAGAAAGCCTGAACCGGTAATTACCCATCAAAAACACACATCCACAGAACTCTGTCTCTGTGTGAAACTAACAAAGTTTTGTTATTTTTTGTAGTGATGGTTAGAAGATTTATAACAAAAAAACAGAGGGCAGAGCAGGGGAAATTGGTAGTGTTTATGGGGTCCACAAGGGAAAGAAAAAGGCATGAATATGATGAAAGAAAATGAAATGGGTCCAGGTGGTGGTAAGTGAATTTGCTGGTAATGATGATTATCAAACCTAACCAACCAAGAATTTTCTTCGCTAATAATTATGAATACTGTTTTGATTATTTCTTAATTAGGACATGTTCCTCCAAGTAAACTCTATCTGTTCTATCTAAATAATATTTTTTTATAAATGAATAGTACCTATAAACTAGTCATAGATATGTGATTGTTAAGGCTGGTTTATAATGGGAAAAGGTATAATTTTAATCTGAACAATGTCAATTAGAGATACTTTTGGTTCTAATAAAAATTTTGTCTCAACTATAATCTCACTGTACAAAATTGAACCATTTTTTTTTATATTATCATCACAAAATTAGATAATTTAATGCTCTCTACTTCACAACTTCTACACTTGACCTTATTACGTTCAATTACGTATAGACGTCACATAAACAAAAAGTTAAAAATGGTTTTTTTTTTATTAATGGGAGTTTATGACTAAGTCTTTTTGATGCATTTGCCAAAGATTGAAAAATTTTTTCTCCAGTACTAAGGGTACCAGAGTTTCGTTGGCAATAGGAGCGGATAAAACAACTTATCGAAAATTGGGAAAAGTTCATTAACCATAACAAATTCCACGTCATATATGGTTGGGGATAGAATGCATGGGCCTCTTTTGGAGGCCAGGGTTGAAAATTAATCGTAGTACGGCTAATCAGCGAGGTGCATGGCTTCTGTAATCCAGGTGGAGTCCATGCAGGAGCTTCTGTGTGCTATCCCCACTGGTTTTCTTTGCTTGACAGCAGCAGAGAGCAACATATAATTCAGAGCAATGCCATTTGCTTTCCGCAACCTTCGTCAATACTCCTACTATAGTCTTCATATTCTGATACATGAAATGGTAATGTTACAGTTGTAAACAGTTTGCAAGAAGCCAATCTCATGTGATTTACTCGAGAATGCGAGAAATATTGCCCTGAATTCTATGAATTTGTTTGTTCTCTGTTTGGTTGCAGTATTCACATGGATTGTGCTTAAAATTTTTTTGGAGATTCGGATGAGTTGGTTTGGAAATATACTACTAGTTCTTCTTTTTAAGCTTAGGAAGATTCCATCATAATTATTTTCTACCATCATGTTTTTGCTATTTCTTTTTAATAAGGTATGCCATGTTTTTCTTCCCATGAGACTTATAATATATACTTATTAGTGAAATTAATATTTATGTCACGAATTTTAAACATTATACTAAAAATCATAGTTTTTTATTTTTATTGCAAAAAAATCATTCGTCACTTTTTTCTATTAACATGTTGATATAGCATAGTAACTCAACTACATTATATTAAAAACTCATAAGATTTTATTTATATAGATATGAGTTTTGAATTTTTTAATAACGTATTTTTATTTATTAATTTTCTTTGTCACTTTGAATTATGTAATTAATGGATTCAATGCATGTGGTTTTAAGACGAATTACTACTATGAATAAAAACCTAAATATATACATTTCTTTATTAATTGCACAAGTGTTAATTCTTTTTGAAAATTTAAATTTTAAACCTAATGCATTTCTGGGTCTAAAATTAGTAATAAACTTTTACTATATAGTATAATTGTATTTAGGTTTTTATTTCACAATATTTTGTCTTAAAATTATATACATTAAATGCATGGAAAAATAAATAAAATTAATAAATCATTACTCTAATTTCTAAATTATCATCTTCTGCCTAGTTTATGATATTGTTTTATCAAGTTAATGTGCACCTTTATTTTGCTATGATCTGATCACATACGACAAAAAAATGCGCAAAATTTCCATACCGATAGTTTGTCCGATATGTTTCGTATATTCTTGTGCTAGAGTTTTTCCTTTCTTTTTTATTGAAAAGCTATATATAATAATCGGAAGATGAAAAGAACAAACAGACAGAAAACTAAAAGAACTTTTAGGGAGTGCAAGTCTCGCTTGGACTCAACATTCTGTGCCATTCTAACTTGGAAAATTTTTGATAGTTTAGACTTTTGGGTATTGGAGGAAAAGTAGTTGAAGATTCAAGAACATGGGCAATCTTAGGTATGTTCCTCCTTCAATCTGTAATGGTGTGTGCATTGCAAAATTTTAGAGATCTCAACTGGCTGCTGAGAGTAATAAGTGGAGAAATGCATTAGTAGGAAACGTGTATGGATTAATCCCTCGTTTCTCTGCTATTGAGTTTTGTTGTGGCCCGATGGAAACAAAGGGGATTATTGTCCATGCATCAGATTTCAACGAATGTCTTTCTCTTTAACTTTAGAGATGTGGAGGCAAAGAATAGAGTCTTGACTGAGGGCCCGTACACTTTTAATTTGCGGCCTCTGTTATTGAAAGTATGGCGTCCTCTCATGTCCTTTAATCTTTGTATTGTGCAGCGTCTACCTGTCTGGGTCGACTTTCCACTACTCCCTCTAGAATTCTGGTCCATTGACATATTGAGTAGGATTGGTAGTGTCTTGGGAACCCGATTATTTTCAGATCAATGTACTATGCAGCAAAGTCGCCTTGGCTTTGCTCGTATTTTGTTTGAAATGGAAATAAAAGGTGAGTTCCCAAAAACAGTAACTCTAGAGGATGATATTGGTGAACAATTTGTGTAGAAAATAGAGTATGATTGGAGGCCAATTTGGTGTACTACATGTAACAGTGTTGGTCATTCTAGTAAAAAATGTCCAAATAATCAGGGTAAACCAAAGAAAGTATGGAGGGTTAAACGACCAGTTCAATCTGCACAACTATATGATGATGGCATAGGTACTCGGCATGGGACATCAAATGAGGAACCTCCTCCTTCAACTTTTCCTGCATCTAGGGGACATGAGGAAAATTTGCCACTACCTAGCAATGTTCACAAAGAGGATGCATCTCTTTCACACATTGGTCTCTCAGGTATGAAGTTGGACACTACTGTATATGGGGTTATAGCTGTTTTGAATAATACAGTGCCTCTTAGTGTTGTTAATACTAAGCTAGGGGAGGGGAAGAGAGTGGGGAGACCCCCTCAATGCTATCGATGATTACTTCTTGGAATATACAGGGTCTCAATGACCCTGCCAAGCAATCTAACATGAGTACGATGATTGCTGATAAGAAATTGTGGGCGATTGAAGTTTTAGAAACAAGGGTACGAGCAAAAAAACAAGGATAAAACTTTTAAGAAGCTGAATCTTTAGAATTGGGCTTTATATACCAACTATGACTTTGCTCCTTTGGGCAGAATATGGTTACTCTACAACCCTTTAGAGTTCAAATTGATGTCATTAAAGTTTCTCCTCAAATAATACATTGCTCTGTTCAATGGCACCATACCAATTTCTTATGGACTATTGTTTATGGATCAAATGTTGCTGTTGATAGGAAATTACTTTGGGATGATCTCAGAGACGTATCTTTGTCTACTGGGACTCCCTGTCTAATCCAAGGGGATTTTAATGCTATCATTAGTGATAGTGAGAGATCTGGAGGGATTGCTTTAGACCCTAATCAGGGAGCAGAGTTTTCTAAATGTATCTAATAATGTTGCCTTCAAGAGTTGAAAAAATATGGTTGTCATTTCACCTGGACTAACAATCAACATAGGGATAGCAGAATATGGAGGAAAATTGATCAGTATTTAGTCAATCCTCAATGGCTGGATGCTTTTGGAGATTCTTACTACATGGCTAATGCTGCATGTATTTCTAACCATTCCCCTCTTCTTGTGCATTTTACTATGAACTGTAACATTGGCAGGCGACCATTCCGATTCTTTGATATGTGGACCAGTCATCCACAATTTAAAGATATTATTGCCTCAGTATGGAGGAAACCTGTAGGGGGATATATGATGTATACAGTATGGAAACGGCTTATGCTATTGCAAAAGGAACTGAGGAAGCTTAATAGATTACACTTTTCTGATATATCCAAAAGAGTTGTTGATTGTAAGGCTCTCCTAGAGCAAACACAACTCTCTCTTCAATCCTCTCCACATGATCAGATTCTTATTGATGAAGAACACATTATCTGTGGGGAGTACAAACGATTATTAGCTTGTGAAGAGCACTTCTATAAATAAAAAGCTCGAGAAAATGGGTTCATTTGGGGGATTCTAATACTAAATACTTTCATAACCTCGTCAAAGCTAGAAAGGCTCATAATAAAATCTCTCATTTCACTTTAGAGAATGGGAGTGTGGTTACTGAGTAACCTAGCATTTCAGAGGCTTTGGTTGATTATTGTAAACACTTATTAGGAGCTCCTACTACCAAACAGGCTCATGATGATTCTGATATCCTCCAACAGGGACCATTGATAACCAATGATGAGGCTGACTGTTTATGCTCTAAGGTTAAATCTGTTGAAATTAAAAATGCTCTATGTAGCATTAATGTACAAAAGGCTCCTGGAATTGACGATTATCCTAGTACTTTTTTTAAGGAATGTTGGGAGATTATTGGAGATGATGTGGTAATTGGCATTAAATATTTTTTCTCTATTGGTAAGTTACTGCAACAGATTAATGCTACTACTCTTACTATTATCCTAAAAAATCCTTGTCCTGCCTCTCCTTATGACTTTCGCCCTATTACCTATTGTATTGTTCTATACAAAACTATAACTAAAGTCTTAACAGGCAGATTAAGCAGTGTTCTTCTTTGTATTATCCACTTGAATCAATCGGCCCTGTAGCAGGGAGGAACATTGTGGATAATGTGTTGCTTGCACATGAATTACTCAGGAATTATCATAGAAGTGCAGGCAAAGCTAATTGTGCTCTGAAAATTGATTTACATAAGGCATATGACTCGATCCACTGGGATTTCATTGAGGAAGTCCTTTTGGGGCTGCGATTTCCTCCAATGTTTATCAAGTGGATAATGATATGCCCAAGATCTTGCTCTTTCTCTCTTATGTTTAAAGGATCTCTTACAGGACACTTTGCAAGGTAGTGGGGCCTTAGACAAAGAGACCTAATGTCCCCTCTCCTGTTTGTGTTATGCATAGATTATTGTCTAGATCCTTTGCAAAGAGACTACCCAATTCCTTCAGATTTCACTCTGGCTGCCAGAAAACCAAGTTAATGCACCTTTGTTTCGCTGATGACTTGATGATTTTATGTAGCAGCCATCTGGAGTCTCTCTACTTAATGACAACTTATTGCATTTTTCTGCAGTATCTGGTATGCAAATAAATGAAAGTAAAAGTTCCATTTTTTTTAAAAATACCAATGATGAGATTCAACAGAATATTCTGCAATTTCTGAGGTTCAAAGTAAGAACACTCCCTGTCAGGTATCTTGGTCTTCCCCTCATATCCACGAAACTAAAACTTGAACGTTGTACTATAATGCTAGATAAAATTAGTTCACGTATTAGTCCATGGACCGCTAAAAGCTTATCATATGCAGGAAGATTGCAATTGCTTAATTCTGTTTTGTGCAGCATATGTGTATATTGGTGCTCTATTTTTATTCTCCCTAAAGCTGTGGTTCATGAAATTGATAAGAAATGCCAGGCTTTCTTATGGACTGACATTGAACAAGGCTTTAAATAGCTTATATCTTGGGACCAAGTTTGTAAACCAAAGAAGGAAGGTGGATTAGGTATCAAGGATTTAATTCCTTGAAACAAAGCTGCCATTGGGAAGAAGATTTGGGACCTCAATCATAAAAACACTCAATAGGCAGTTTGGATAACAAAACAGAAACTTAAAAAACTAAGTTTCAGGGGCATAATCAAACCATTTGACTGCAGCTGGGCGTGGGGGAACCTGCTTCAAATCAGGAAGGATTTGATGGATGGTTTTGTTTACGCTTTGGGAGATGGACATATTTTTTCATTCTAGTTTGATCCCTGGTTTCGATGTAATTTTATTGCCTCCACTTTTCCTTATATTACTTTTTTTGACACTGATATACCAAAAAATGCAATTGTGGCTGATATATGGAATTCTTCTTAATGGCTACTACCTGAACCTTTAAATGATGACATTGAGACAGCTTGGAGGGAGATAAAAATTGTATCTCCTTGTGCACTCAAGTTTGATAAAGTAACATGAAAATTTACTATACATGGTAATTACACTATTAAGAGTGCTTGGAACTTACTAAGAGCTAAAGCTCCTCTTGTTTCCTGGTTTAAGATAGTTTGGGAACCTAAGCATATACCAAAACACAGCTTTATACTATGCCTTGCTCTCCACAACCGCCTTGCAATGAAGGAACAACTTTGAATTATTTTTGTGGGGCGGGGGAGGAAGGGGTGTTCAGGATGACAAATGTGTTCTATGTCAACAGGCATTGGAAAGCATTGAGCACTTATTTTTTGCTTGCCCTGTGACATGAGTGATTTGGCTCAATGTACTACAGACATTTGATATACACAGGAACATATTGCATTGGCGCCGGGAAGTAAGTTGGTTTTCTAGGAAAACCAAAGGTAAATCTCTCCTTCAAGTAAAAAGAAGAAATTTGTTTGCAACATCCATTTATTGGATCTAGAAAATGAGGAACAAAAGAATTTTTTAGCACCAAAGTTTCACAATTGATCAAATTAGTATAGCTATTACAGAAGTGGTCTTGCTGAAGTGTGGACATTAGCATTCTGATTGATTCTTTTGTATATTTTTGGTCTGTGATGACTTTTGCTTAGTGTTTAGTGATGTTTTTTTTGTTATTATTAGTGTTGTGAGCCACTGTTTCTTTCCTAATGTTTTATCTCTCTGTCCGAATTCGAGTTAGAACTCGATAAAGATTGGAAAAGGAATGATGAAAGGTAACATAACACTCTATACAGAATTCTATTTATTAATGAGATTCTTCCTTCTTTACCAAAAGAAAATAGATGAAATTCTTTGCTATTGATGAGGGGTTGTTGGATGTCTTAGAAATAAAATTTAACATTAATTATTAATGAAGACAATGTAGTTTAATAAGTGATAAAATAGACATTTGACCCATAAATAAAACGTATATATATAGAAATTGGCCTATATTTTAGGACAATTAAAATAGAAATTACACCTATCAAATCAAGATGGAGGGAATACTTTACTTGTATTTAAAAAATTAAAAGAATAAATAAGAAAAAAAAAATAAATAGATTGATTAAATTTTATCATGTTGTTTTGATCGACAAAGAAACTAAATTAGCCTTCTTTTTATTGAGCAGATCATGAGTCTCACAAACAAAGAGATCTATTTTCGTTAATCCTTAAAAATTCTTAAAATATCCCCTATCACATCCATCTTATACCTTGATCCAAATATCTCATAATCTTACTAACATAACTACCCTAACTCGACAAAATTAGCCCTATGTAATAGTTTATTTTTTTACGAATCTAAAAGTATGACTTCTCTTATCGTATTTATCACCAACTAAACAAGTCTTTAATTTAGTATTAAGTGTTTTAGTGGAGCAATATAAACTTGTTTTCTTTTGATTAGAGTTCTCGAATTTAAATTTTAATTATGAGGAAGTTTTAAACGCCCACAAAAATCTGCTTCAAATCTGAATAAGTTAAATACCAAAAAAAATTAAATATCGAATAATTTAATAAAAAAGCCCTTAAATGAGTACTTTCAAGATTTTAATCTTTAATACATCAAGCACTTTAGACATAAAAAAAAAAGGATAAAAAAATCAATTAGAAGCATATAAACTAATCGATGGTATTCTACACTTCTATGAGATTAAATGCACCATGTTGCACCCTTAATGTTTATATATTCATTGGGTTATAATTAATTTAAAACTGCTTAACCTACTAATTAATCTAACATAAACACATTCCCTGCACAGTCAAAAAAAAAAATTCGCTGCAATTATAAAGATCATGATGTGAACACATACAGTGTGAATATATTCACCACGAGACGAATGAATGGATAGTCCAGTCACACAACTTTTTCTACATGCAAATGCAATGGTCCCTGCATAATGTGTGATTGGAACAGAACAAATTAGAAGAGGTTGACAAGTTGAATATCACTGGCGAACAATAACAGGGGACCGAACTATTTAAAACAGACTAAGTTATAGGTTGGAATTATGCACGAAAGAGAAAAGTCAATGAAGCATGGATGTGTAGTTATCCACAATGCCAAACTCCAACTTAGAGGTGTATATAAATTTGGTCGTAGTTGTACTCCTCCATTTTATGTTGTTTGAAATGAGAGTTTTGTTTTGGAGTAGCCAAAACTTGCTTGGTCTCGTATTCTTGTTGGTGTATTAAGCCCAGAGTGCCAAGTGGCCGCAATTGAACTTGGATCTTAGCGGGGTAGCCCGTTCCTCACCACCCAGTTTTACAGCACGCAACTCTGACGAAAATGCTACAAAAGTCGGGTTCCAGACTGGCCAACATAAAATTTGAGAAATGCTTCACACGTTTTATTTTCTCTTCCTTCTTCATTGAATACTCGAATTCCCGTTCCTCCGTTCCAAAATTTTGAGATAAGATGCGACCAACTTTATTTTCCCCGAACGTGACCAGTTCTCATATTCTAAATGTTATAAATTTGAGATGATTCTAAAGATTTTAAAATCTTGAAACATATTATTATCTCAAAATTTGAACAACAATAATAAAAAAATTAAAAACAATTTAAACACTTAAAAATCGTAAACGTCGCCTTAAAATTTTAAAAAATAGAACACGATGAGATCGGAATACTCTTCGAGGGAGTCTGTGATGCTCAGGTCAATAGAGAATTCGACATAGTGATAACATGTGTAGAGAGTTGAATATACCTTAAAATGTTGATGCCAATATATATTTATAGAGTAGTCATTTATGAACAGGGATTTAATACTTTGTAACGTTTTTTTATTAACGATGATCGTAACTTTTTTTATCACGATTTAAAATATGATTAGTGATTTTTATTTAAGTCTCATCAATTATTTTCTACTATTTTCTTGGAATTTTCCGGAGTAGGAAGATTCGCCATGCTTCCTCTTGAGTGTAAGTTGAGTTTCGTTGCAAATATTGTGGCAGGTGTCCTTATGAAATTACGGCGACAGCGACGAAACTCATGTGATATTTTTGTCAAGATTCATGTTGGGCTCTCCACCCAACTGAGCCCGTTCATTTATTTCTTTGTAGTGGACTTTCCATTTGAGGCCTGTTTCTTTTGGTTGCTTTGCTCCGTTCTGCCTTTTTTTTTTTTTATAATTAACCATGAGGGAGCCCAAATTTTACAAAATTTGCTGCACTGGAAGTTAGTATATTTATTACAAATATTTATTCTTATTTGTGCATGTATGGTTGTAATTGTTAAATTCATAAATATAATTTTTAAATTCATAAACTACTGTTTATATTTATTTATAGTTGTTTATATATGTTTATACTTGTTTATATTTGTTTATATATTATTTTATATATGTTTACATATAAACAAATATAAACACATATAAACAAATATAAATAACGTGTAAGGTAAAAATGTAATTTCTAAAAATTGGTTCAGACGCGTGTAATTTGGAAAACTTGGCCAAAATATGGAAAGTTGCCAACGTAAATTCAAAAATTATGATTTTAAGAAGAATGTATATGTAGTTGGCTTTTTTTTTTTGTCATTTTCATATTCAGAGCACTCACATTAACATATTATGGGTTTACTAGGCTTACTTCCAATATTAAAATTATGTGTGTTACCGTATAAAATTTTATAAATTATATTTTTTATTTTTAAATTTACATTTTTTTGTACCATTTAAAACTTGTTTATAATTTGTTTAAAATCTATTCATTTTTTAAATTTGTTTAAAACTTATTTATACGTTGTTTCTTGTTTAAAACTTGTTTATATAGATTTTATGTTGTTTCTTGTTTAAAACTTATTTAAAAAATTTTTATATGTTGTTTATATATTGTTTCTTATTTATTTTTTTTTTAATTTTATTAAAATTTATTCATTTTTTCAGACTTATTTAAAATATATTTGTATATTCTTTATATGTTGTTTTTTGTTTTAAAATTTGAATATTGTTTATATATTATTGATAACATTTTTATATGTTGTTTATATGTTGAACACAACATCTAAATAAGTTATCAGTAACATATAAACTATATATAAATAATCAATTAACAACATAAAAATTACAGATATATTTATATATTATTTTCAACATATAAACAACATATAAACAATAAATCAACAACGTATATCTTATTTATATAAAATTTATATGTTAAAAATAACATATAAATAATCTATCAACAACATATAAAAATTCATATTTGTATATTTATTTTTGTAACATATAAAACACATATAAACAACATATAAACAATATATTAATAATATATAATAATCTTCAAATAATATATACACAAAAAATAATATAGTCTATTCGTATGGAATAAAAATATCTATCCGTGAATTTAAAAAATGACATGTATTTAGATAAAATATTACAAAATATATTTGTAATAAGTAAAAATGGATCGTACAGAATAAATATTAAAAAATTTTGTTGTTGAACTGAGTAATTACCACCTTTTTTTTCACTAAATTCCCAACTTTGACTTCAATTTCAATTTCCCTCCTTTTCTTCCCAGATTACTTTCTTTCCAGTTTTCTTTCCTTCTGGATTGGTCCACCTGGTTGCTTCCCAATTTAGCTCGCAACAAACGCGTTTAGGAATGTCTCTGGGTAATATGATCCCTTTCCAGAATATTCTTTGCAAATGTATTCCACAGAGTTGTTAAAATTCGAACTATTCCCTTACACATCTTTAAAGGCTCTCTTTTTTTTTTTTCTCTGTTAGGGTGTTTTGTGTCTCATTGTTCTTCTATCGATCCAGTTGGCTTCCTGCTCCTTTCTTTTCTTGTTTATTTCTTATATCCATATTTCCTCCTTGCTCCCCTCATTCAAAGACTGTCTCCTCTGCCCGCCGCCGCTATACTCTTCCTTCGTTTGGTTTTTCTTCTTCTCAACCTATCTTCTTTTTCTTTTCTGTTCTTTTCCATGTTTGTGTTGTTTTTGTTTTGTGCGGTCCTTTCCAGCGGCGGCTGGGAGTGGGCTTTCATCGGACATCAACGAGAGTAGCTCCCGGAACGGTGGTTTGTGGTTTATTGAGTAGGGCCGGTTAGTGTTACTGCAAATTGGAGGTTGGAGAGGACGACTCAAACGATCGTGCGAGGTGCTGCAACGGTGCCGTTTTGATGGAGGACTGAATGACATGTCGTTTCTGTCTTGTTTTCGACAACAGTGCAGACAACCACCCAGTGACAGTCCCTGTGATCCTCTCTAAGCGATGTGCCGTTCAAGTGTTGTTTCAGACGATAGCGCACACAGTCATCCAGGTCGCATAATTCCCTTTAAGCGACGCGTCGTTCGATTCTTTATGACGTGCTGTTTGAAGCCTGCCCCAAACGATTGACCGTTCGTGAGTCCTTACAGCGTGCCGTTTGTTTTTGATGGTGGACGACCACACGCCGCTTGGTGTGACTGACCGCCTGTGTCAACTGGCTTACTATATGTCGTTTTGGCTTTGTGTGATCTATCTTTCATGACTCGTTTCGTTGTTTTTCCATTTCTTTCTTTCTCTCTCTTTTTTCTCTTTTTTTTTTTTATTATTGTTGTTTTTTTTGCATGCCACTCCTTTTTAAGACAACACGCCATTCGATATGTTTGAGAGACAATGCGCTGTTTGAGATGTTCGAGAGATGACGTTCGCTGGCTCGTAGTTTGTGGAATTAGATAACTTTTCGCCCGCGAAAGTAAACAATGTGTTGTTGCTGATACGAACCAGACTACTTCGCATTTTACTGATATCACTTCTCTACCATGTGTGTGTTTAGAAGCCATACTTGGAGCACTTCACCCTCTTTACCAAATGGGTGTTCAGGAGCTGCTTCTTAGAGGCTTGTGATTCCTTGGTGGTTTGCACTTCGTGGCTCATGGCTTGTGGAGTTCACCAACTCGCAGAGTTCATCGCCTCACCTCGTTGAGCTCACCAACTCACAGAGTTCATCATCATCTATCCTTGCAGAGTTTATTGACTCGCGGAGTTCATTATCTCTATTCTGCTTCACAGAGTTCACCACCTTGTGAAGTTCGTCATCCACTCCACCTCGCGAAATTCGTCGTCCACTCCATATCGTGAAGTTCGTCGTCCACCCCACGTCGTGAAATTCGTCATCTCCTCGTGGAGTTTACTATCCCGTAGAGTTTATCATCTTGACCCCACCTTGCTGAGTTCATCATCTCCACCATACTGGTGTTCAGGGACTTTCCACTAGGTGATGGTGATGAGGACTGAGCTTTTTTCTAGAATTAATTGTTTTATCTACTGCTTTTGTTCGTGTGCTTTTCTTTGTCGCACAATTTGTATATATTGTTACTCCCTAATCATATGGCCAAATGACTTTTTGGACAGGTGATTTTGGGTGAGTCTTAGTAGTAGTAGTTGATTTGCTTGCTGAGGACGAAATAGATGAATTCTCGCGTGCTTTCATGACAATACCACTTGGGGTTTCACTTGCCACACATTTTAGAGAATAAACTCTCGTGTGTGCTCATGAAAATATCACTTGGGGTTTCACTTGTTACACGTCTTGGTGAATAAACTCATATGCGTTCATGACAATACCATTTGGGGTTTCACTTGCCATACGTTTTAGCATTTTATCATTAGTCAACATCCGATTTTCGGTAGGCTTGATGACTATATGCGATGTTTAGTTTTCCATTGGGTGTGTTCTCCAATAAGGGTTTGGTTTCCTGCAAGCTTCGTGCTCCATTGCTACATTGCAATCTATACTTTCATCACGGGTTTTCATAGTGAGAGCTCCGTTTCCGACAAGTTTTTCTTCTCACTTAGTGTATTTGTCCCGTGAGAGCCCAATTTCTTGTAAGCTTTTCTACTCATTACACATGTTTGTCACATGAAAGCCTAATTTATTGCAAGCTTTTCTAGTCATTACATATGTTTATCGCGTGAGAGCCTAATTTCTTGGAAGCTTTTCTACTCACAGTTTAGTTGTTCATTGCATGCTCTTAGTGATGGCTTCAGTTTTAACAAGTTTTTCTACTCACGCAACTTGAGCGGCATATTATATTTTACTGCACGCATAAATGATGAGAGCCTCGATTTCAAACTCGTAACACATTATGTCACTTTTGATTACATAGGCCCCGTTTCCCATAAGCCTTTTTTGTTTTATGTGGTCAATCACTCGGCTTGCCTTAACCTGTTCCTCATTCACAAAGATTGTCATTATGCATAAGAGATAAAAAAAATAAACATGCTATTTGTTTAAAATAATAAGTTACACAAGAAAAAGTTAGCAAAACTTAAAGGATTCAACTTCTTATCACCGTCAGAAGTATACTCAACAACCAAAACCCCATATTTCAAGTGGAGGCATGCCTGATTGGTCCTGTGCTAATCACTTCTTCAAGTGCCATTCTTTCTTCGTTGACTTGTTTCACCGTTTGGTTCCCTTGTTGATGCTTTAGCATCAACAAATTGGTCCAAGTGCCCATATCGAACCAATTTCTCAATTTTATTCTTTAGTTCTCGACACTTATTCGTGGAGTATCCACTCGTGTCATAGTACCGGCAGTAGCCATCCACATTCTTGCCTAGAAGCTTGTCAATATTTGGAGGGAAGGAGATAAGTCCAAACCCTTCTATTGATATGAAGATGGGGATAATTCCAAACCCTTCTGTTGCTATGAAGATGGTTGACCTCAACTCGTTTAGTGGGTGTACTTTTTGAAGCATGGACCATGATGTCTCCGTGAGCTTTCTAGCCTCTCCTTCTTCTTTTTCGACTCCTCCTAAGCCTCTTTCTCCTTCCTCTTCTTCTACTTATCATCCTTATGATGTCTCTACGATCTTTATAACCTTGGCAGGTGGTATGTACTTGTTCGCACGGATGAATAGATGAGTTAGGATCTTGGGTTGATCTAGCGACAACGACTCCTATAGCTGCACTAATCGTGTTCCTTGTAGCATTGAAGCTACTGCCACTCTTGGCTGCACATCGTGAATTTTGAAGGTGTCATTCCTGAATCTGCCCACGTATCATCACAAAGTTTTCTTCTCACATTGTCTTATGGTTAGTAAGTATGTGACATCTTTTTTCTTCTTGCTGTTGATGATGAAGGCGTTGATGAACTCCATCTTGAGTTCCTCAAAGCAAGAAAGTGACGCCTCTTTCAACCCATTAAACCAGGAACATGCATGGTCCTTCAATGTTATTGGAAACACGCGGCACATGATGGCGTACTCCCATCCGTGAAGCAGCATGACAGCCTCGTAGTCCTGGATGTGCTCGTGTGAGTCCTCCTTTCCCAAAAAAGTTAGCAGTTGAGGTATCTTAAACTTCAGAGGAAGTGGTTTTCCCATCACCTCTCTCGTTAATAGAGTTTTGGCTCTCTACTGTTCTTCCTCCATGGGAACCAACTTTCTTTCCTCAAGAAATTCTTCGATCATCTTCTTCATGTCCGGCATATCTCGAACATTTATTGCAGACTGGTGCTCCACTTCATCCGTCTTTAGAGGAACCATTGGTTTTCTTTTGCAAGTGCTTTCCACCACTTCAGGGTAGTTCTTCTTCCTGATCTTAGCACGAACTTCGAGCATTGGGGCATTGGCGTGCTCTTATTGAGGCGAAGGATTCTGATGCTCGGGAATATGAAGAAGTTGATGGTGACTTTCGTGTGAAGCGCCACATCCTCCTGTTGCTCATCCACTTCGAGCATATGGGCGTAGAGTGGGTGGAAGAATCGCCTGAGGAAGAAATAGCTGGAGCAAGTCACCATCTTGCTTACGGCTATCTGATTCTCTTCGTTCTGCTTCCTCAATGTCTCGTAGTCGTCAAGTGGAATAGTGGGGATAACGGTGCCCGATTTCCCCGCTCTAGCTCTGGCACTAACTCTTCTCGTCTCCTCCTCATAGTGTCCGACTTGGTGGGAAGGTGTTTGCACTATAGCGTATATTGTAGATGTTGATGAACTTCTTGAATATCGGTGAGTAAGCCTTTTCGTTCTGTTTCCCATAGACTGCGTCAATTATTGTTGCCTCAAAACTCGAACAACAATAATGAAGAAAACACGAGCAACTTGAACACTTGGGAATCGTGAACGTCGCCTCAAGACCTGAAAACACAAAACACAATGAGGTTGAGATGCTCCCTGAGGGAGCCTCTGACGTTTAGTTTATTAGAGAATTTGACAGAGTGATGATGTGTGTAGAGAGTAAAGTTTACTTTGAAATGTTGATGCCAATGCCTATTTATAGAATAGTCATTTATAAATAGATATTTAACATTTTGCAACGTTTTCTATTGATGATGATTGTAACGTTTTCTGTTGCAACTTGAAATATAATTAGCAATTTTAATATCCAAGTCTCATCAAAATCATTACTCATTTTTACTATTTAGTAAGGAAGGTTTTTTTTTATGATAGATTTGATCGATGTAAATTGTACAAGTAGATTGTACAAGTTTAAAAGTAACGGGACAGATACATCTGCTTAGATGTCACTCCAAATAAATATCTCCAAAGTATTCAAGCAAAAATATTAATTTACCAAAAGCTACAAATCCAACAACTCACCTCAACTTCCAGTCTTCCCCCTTTGATGAACATAAGAATGATAAGAATATATATTAAACGTATGATGTCATCATCATAAAAAAATAAAACTGTTGATGATCGTGCAATTATTCTCTTTTTATAGGGTAAAACATAATTCTTCAAGGGAAAAAACAACAATACTAAAACTTTTCATCTCTCTTGTTGTGAAAGGAATACTAAAAAAACACTAAAACTCTAGTAACTAACAGAATTTACACATGAAACAATCAGTTAATTCACAACATTATTGGTCCGTTTGCTAGGTCCTGACGGAGGCAACTTCCCCTTTGGAAGAAGATTAAGCAACAATGGTCGGTACTTGCTGCCAATTCGTTCTGCATTTGCCACATCAATGTCACGTCCGGTTTGAACCAGGCTTGGGCCTGAAGGCTCCACAGATAGAGACCCACTCAAGGGCCTGCCATACGAAACTTGAACCATGAAAGTAACCACAATAACTAGCAAGACCAGACTCCTGATGGCACCACTAGAACAACTTCTCCGAGTTATTACCATCGAAGATCATCAGCTTTTTTCTCCTTTCTCGATGGCGTAGTCTTTGCAAAAATACTTTGAGTAAGGGGAGTCTACAAATCCGATTTATCAGAAAACAAAAAAGTTGAAAATGAACCCAGCAGAGCTTGATGAAGAGGAAGAAATGATATGTTTGTTTTGAAGTTATTTGATTTATACTAGAAATGGGGGAGTATTGAGCAAGAATGAGGAGACTTTTGATGAAAGTTAGCAACTTTGAAGGTTCTTGGTAAGAGCATACTGACGTGTCTTAATGCAGTCGGTTTGACTTTCTTTGTTTTATGGGACATATAATCTAACCAGCTCTGGGCTGTCATGTTGACCATTGCAAGACAGCAAGTTTCACACGGTTAACACGTTTTCGTGTTCGGTTCGGTGAATTCTTCTGCCACAAGGTTGTATTCATACATAAGAAAGGCCGGCCACTAAATAAAACGGTGCGTTTCGAATTGATGTTGTTTGGTGACAAGGACAGAGATTTAGAAGAACATTGAAAACAATTGCTTTGACTAGGAAGAGTTTTGATGTTAAATGCAGATAAAGGCTTTGTTTGATTTGATTGGTCTTATGCAATCTGTTTGGATCATATATTTGATGTTTATATGTCATCTTTGAGATAAAAAAAAAAGTACATGTGTTTGATCTCGTCTTTTTAGTCACTATCCAAAACTCAGCAAACTTATCTTGATAAATGAGTTATCCTAATCTTTTGTTGGATCAATCACTTGTTGCTTGAAAGTAAATTAATTGAAACGTGCACAACTTCTAATATTTCTCAAAATACTTGTCGTCAGGATATAATTAAAAAATAAAATAATTTTGAAGAATTTGGGCTTGTTTGAAAAATATAAGATTTAACGGATAACTCAGTAGAAAGAGCGCATGTCGAAGTTGAGTAACTCAGTTAATAAGTACCCACATTTATGACCATGAGATTTTGGATTCAAATTTTAAAGACATCCAAATTTTCGATAATTATTATAGGGATTGGAGATTGATCTATCCTTTTGTGAGACCAATAATGAATATATATAATGGATTAGTGAGACCAATAATAAATAAATATGCATGAGACCAATAATGAATAAATATAAAAAATTAATAAGACTAATAATAAATAAATATAAAAGATTCGTCTCTCATTGTGAGACCAATAATAAATAAATATAAAAATTTTCTTAACAAAATAGAAAGAACGCACAACTTTCAAGAAAAAAAAATATTTAAATACTATATTATGTGCTAAATGTTGTCTTTTCCAAACATGCCCAAAATAATTTGGAAAATGAATTGTCTTATTGGAAATATATTCTCTTCTATTATTCTTGCAAACATGCCGAGAAGACGACAAAGAACATGTAGATTCAGATTCCTGGATCTTGCTTGTGAATTATGTTTTGAAACAAACAAATTTCGAAGATGATTTTGTGACGAATGATTTAATTACAAATTCATCGGTTGCCTTGCAACATATGCAAATCAAAGAAGAACCTTTTGAACAACTAATTCTTTACAAGTAAATGATAAAACAGAAGCAGCACTAGAACTAGCTCGCCACTAGTCTTGATGAGTTACGAACACCGGCAGTGACAACACTGGAACTGTACTCAACCACACACCCAACATCCAAACCAGCAGCCCATCTCCGAAGGATCCTCAAAAGAGTGGCCGCCTTTCTTCTAGCCCTCATCGTTCCCGTGCCCATCACATCCCACACCATCCTCTCAATTCCCGGAATCGCCGCCAATTCGGCCACTGTGTCCGAGCCCCCTTTTCGACAAATTGTCACTAATGTAGCCGCCGCGCTTTCTCTAGCTGTATCCGATCCATCTCTGAGCAACAAGCCAACTTTTCTTATCGCATTGTAAGCCGCGGCAATTGCTACCAGCCCACCTTTCTGGACCACCACCTCAAGTATCGTTACCGCCTCTCCCGGTAACACATTCATCACGTCCACCACCATTTCGACGACTCCACCTTCTAACAACCTCCCAACAGTCTCTCTATCCGCAGCGACTGTCAAAATTGCCACCAATGCATCTCGTCGCGAATTAGTGGACCCACATTTAGCCAATTCAATTAATCCCTTTAGGACGCGTGTCTTTCTCCCTAATCGCTTCCTATACGAGTGCAGGCCTGATAGGCTAAATATAGTCGCCGCGGCATTCCCTTTAGCCTCCCATGTGGCACCCGACCGTAACACCTCAATAACGCCGTTGAGCGCTCCGTCAGTCTCCATAATCCGGGTTTTATTTGCTTCCAAGATTGACAAATTAAGAATTGTTGTCACGGCATTGACTTGTAGGCTCGGGAGCTCCGAACCTGCATCCGAGCCTAAATAACGAACCAATAAAGGAATAGCTCCAGCTTCGGCAATGAAAGCACGACTCTCCGAATTTGTTTTGGCAAGACCACGAAGCTCATAAACGACGCCGTTAGCAGCCTCCAAAGACTGCGAAGAAGATGACAACTTGTTCACCAAAAACGACACCGTCATCTTAGTTGCTTCAAGAGCAGCCTTATTTATGACGGCGCCGTTAAATCTGCCGCTATTGCCGTCCACGGTTTCGAACGGAATTTTCTGTTGGCGGCACCACATGGCAATTAGATTCTTCAAAGCACAGTTAGGGATGAGGTTGGTGTGAGCCAGGGTCTGACCTGTCTTTGGACACGTGTTGTGCCCAGATTCAATCCACAGTGTTATCGCCTCCCGATCGTACGTCTGTCCCGTAGCCACCACCACTGGGTTCCGCATCATGTCAAGGCTTATCGGACACCTGAAATCCGCCGGAATATTCGCCTCAGAAGGGATTTTCTTCCGCCGTGAATCGGAATTCGGCGTTGACGCGCCGAAGAGCACGCATTTGGCGTAAAGGACGAGTCCGATGAGTGCGACGGTGTCGGATTTGGATTTGTCGTCGGATTGGTTTCGGACTTCCTCTTCGAGACTCTCGATCTCGTCTCTGCAACTGGAAGAATTTTGAAGTCCTAATTTCTCGAATATCTGAAGGAGATTCTGTTGATCGGGAACGATCTGTCGTTTGATTTGGTCGAGCATGGATAAGACGTCACGTCGGAGATCACAGTCGCTGGGGTCGACGATAGCAGTCGCTTGAGCGCATTGCTTCGGTATCAAAACGACGAGCTCTTTGACGTCGTCGGTTAAACCCATCTCGTTGACCGGAAGAATATCAAGAAGAGTGGATAACTCTGTTACGACCTCATAGAAGTTATTAGAGACCGATTCGAGTTGGATTAGAGCCCACATACGGCTTCCATTGAAGCAATCTTCGATCAATGTCTTGATTCTTTCAAGCACTATGTAAAGTTCCTCCAAGCAAAGAAGCGCCGGAGAAAGAAGCGGCGTCCGATTCCGGAGTAGCTCGTCGCATAAGATTGCCAAAAGCTTCGCTTTTCGAATAGTTGAAACGCAATGCCGTTTAAGGAGGAACTGAGGAGGCTTGAGAGAGGAGATTTCTTGGGTCAGGACTAGGAGAGACCGTACGAGGTTCTGGCCGGAGAATTTGGGAGGCATGAAAGCTCCCGCCGACGGCCGCAGTTTTCTTGGCGGGAAAGCTTGAGGAGACACAGCCATGAATTAAGCAAAAACGAGATTAATTTGCCTGAAACGAAAACCAAAAAAGAAACTTTCAAATAAGAGACTACAAGTTGTTTTTTTGGTACGGTTGTTGGAGAAGAAGAGGTTACAGGCTTGCTTGTAATGAAATGAAATATTCGTTTTGGTTGTTAATGCGTAATCGTGAAGTGGCTTTGGTTCGGTTCCAGAATAGGTTAGGCAAGCATGGGTCAGCTTAGAAACAAATTAAAATTAATAAAAAAAATATATAGTAGTTGTGTCGTAGATGGTTTCTGACTTTATTTGCCATCGAGATCAAATTTTCGCCAATCTAATACTAAATTAACTCTAATATTGATAGATTATAAATTTATATCGGCGATAGTTTTTGACTTTATTCGATTGTATATAGGGTAAGAACAAATTAAGACATGTAGTTTGATTGGTTTTGGTTAGGGTATTGGTTTTGTGTTTGTAGGCGGAAGCTAGATTGGGTCAAGTCCACCGAACAGAGATGGAAATGTTTTAACAGCCGGCGGCGGTTGATACAATATTAAAATAATGTTGATGATGATGTTTAATGTGTGTTTTTTGGTTGAATACTTGAACTGGTACGCACAATTATATATTAAAAAAAATTAGTGTGCTGTTTAATTTTGATTTTGGTAGAGGGGAGTTGTTTTAGACTTGCTCGGAATCGTTCTCATTTTGGATTTTATTAATTTCTGCATTATTTGTGGTATCATTCCTTCCTTGTTTGTACATATCGGATTAAAGGTATTTTTTTATTATTTTGGGTCACTTTTTCTTTTCTTTTTTTGTCTTATTGAAAGCTTAATGTTGAATCAAATTGTCCTGTCATGGGTGCTTTGGATTGAATAATTAGTTGGGATTGGCTAGTCGTTTGTTGGGTTGTGAAACAAAGTGCAAATGTACTTCGTTGATAAATGATAATGATGATAGTTAAATGAAAAAGAATCATATTACTCTTACAAGTACAGCATATAAATATATTATATTTATTACCGCAGTTTAGTAGCTCAAGTAGTAAAACATATCTTGTTAATACTTAAGTCCAAAATTTCAGCCGGGTAGAATATAAATTTGTGTATTTAAGTGTCTTCTTGTATTGAATTAAGACAAGATAAAAAAAGAAATATATTATATTTATCACAAAATTAGTTCTTCTTATCTGTAATGTTATCATGTATATTGTTTTCTTTCTAAAATTATTTATGCTCACCTTGAAAGGCTACGAAATGGTAGGAGCTGAGCTGGAATACTTAATTGGCAATTGCATGAGATGGTCATATTTGTTTCATATATTATTACTATATTTTTTACTTCACAACCTAATTAAATTGAGTTGTAATGTAACCAAAATAATAGTACTATTTACTAATTGAGACTAAATAATTAAATGAGTAGATTTTCAAATTTATATTGAGGATTTTCAGTTAATAATAAAAAATGGAAATCACTTAGAACGTATCAATTTAACAATTTACAAATGGGAAATCCAGAGAGAGTGAGCCTTGACTTTTTGCATGCTGATTTTTTCCATTTTTCTGTTGGTGAATAGGCTGAATTTAGTGATTTTCAACTGCTAGTACCAACTTCTCTTGAACAGACATTTTTTTCTTCCAAGTTCTTTTTTCTTTTTATGAAATAAAATAGTAAAAATTGAGTACTTTTCAAGATTAAATTCCTACATAAATTTTATTAAATTACAAGTTTTTCTTCGTCGAAAAAGATGTCTTCTTACCCTAAACTTTTATGCACCAAGAAAAAAAGAAGTGATCAAACGACGTAATTACCAAGTAGGTGCGTATAGATTAAATAGAGGTTTACTTAATGGATGTTCCACTGTAATTACCAAGTGTCCTCTTGTGGACGTCACCGACAAGTGGATATAACTAACCTTAAATTTCGGATCAACCCAATTATGTGAAATGCGTCAGCTTGTGTTATCCAGGACAAACAGATTGAGTCGAAATAACTAGTCTTTCAATTTCTTAATTTTGTTTCCAAAAATTGGTCCTTTTTGTTAAGG
>CAODLS011581709.1:0-18769 GCA_948243855.1 Flueggea neowawraea
ATTTTTCTTCTAGGAGAAACCGCTAATTTTAGTATATTGGGAGATAAAGTATATTTGTCGAAAATTGTATAATAAAATAGAAGATATAGTACGCCTTTCTCAAAAGTATAATATACTTCTTCCTTTTTTTCCAAAAATAAGCTTTGATGTTATGAACATGGCTGGGGAAAATTCTCACTTTTAGAGATTCGACGACTTTTTGTCCAATGTATGCAATGTTTAAACCAGTACTTCTTTTCGGTAAATAAAATCCATATAGATTTTTCTCTTATCTATATCTATCTATCTATATACATAATGAAAGCTGAGCAATTTTTTGGAATATAAAAAGTCAACTTACTCTAGATTTTGAGATAATTTTATTTCCAATTTTTCTATTAATTCTTAATTAAAATAATTAATAGTTGATTACTATATTAATTACTATTGTCTAAGCTGGTCAGAAGTTCAAAGGGCAGTTTTTATGTTTCATCTCCCACCTTTGAATCACATTAATTTTGACTAATTCCGGTTAGTCAATGGCATAGTCCATGTTTGGTTTCATTTATCATGCCCACAAACAATTGACAATCCGTCTCAAATTGTTTTTTCCAATTGTTACTTCACATTATTATAATTAATTACCCATTGCATTACATTTAGGCTCTAGTTGGTGTTGTGATTTTGAAAAATTACTATTAACAAACAATGATTAACAAATGTTGTATAAAAGTGCCTTTTATGAACGTAAAAAACTATTTAGTTAAATGTGTGGTGGCGGTTTAAAAATATAGTAGATAGTTTTAATTTTTTGTGGTAAGAAAAAACAATAAATCTTAGTTTTTCTGAAAAGTGGTTGTGAAAGAATATTACGATTGTGTATCTCAGTTTTAAAACTAGTATCAAACACTCAAAATTACGATTCACTAAAAAATACAGTTTTACAATCTCAACACAGTTCTTATCTAACTGTCAAACAGACATTTACAGTCTCTAATGAATTGTCACCTCACTTCCATCTTCAAGTTAGAAAAATGTTACGAAGAGAGATGGTGTTGAGCACATTTTTCTGATAATTCTTTAGTTAACCAATGAGATGAAAAATGCATTTTATGACAATCTAATAGTAGTTGAAACTGATAGAAATCAAAAATCTATAATAATACTTAAAGCTAAGTTTTTTTTAGAATATGTTAATAACATTAAATAGCATGATATTTACTCATTTTTATACTTTTTACTTGACATTTCAAAAATAACACCACTTTTGAGATTTTTTGTACTTGTGGCATGAGTTAATATTTATGTTAAAAAGAAAAGAAAATTGATAATGTGACATTAACGATGTAATAACTATCACTTGAAAACTAATAGTCATATCATCACGTCGTCTATGTAACATTATCAATTATCTTTTTTTTTTGACGGAAATACTAACTTGTGGTATAAATGCAAAAAAATATGAAGGTTGTGCTATTAAGTGTTATTTTCAAAAATTGAGGTATAAATGAAAAAACGAGCAAAAATTATATTATTTAATATTATTAAATCTTTAAAATATGAGAAGTCATCTTGCTCTAGATTGTGAAATAATATATTTTTTTCTTTTTATAATAATGCCTAAAGCTGAGCTAATTTTTTAGAATATAGTTATAAGGAGTCATCCTGATCTAGATTGTGAGGAGTCATCCTGCTCTAGATTGTGAGATAATATACTAAGCTATATTTTTGTTTTTGGTCAAATCTGTGTTTATTTTGTGCCAATCAATTAATTGGACACTTATAATTTGAGAGCTCCTCTTTAGCGGGTAGCCTAGCCCTAGCCTATTGTTTCATCAATCTTCTCTTTTTAAGTGACTTCCGTTTCATATATCAAATAGAGCAATGGAGAGTTTTAGATGCCATTGAATTACACCATCTTAATAAGTGAAGGCTTTCCTCCTCCTTGTTTAATTCCTCATAACCCGATTATGTGTGATCCCTGCAAGTTATATCCGTTCTGTAAAAACCACAACAATGTAATAAAGGGTTTTGGTGCCTAAATGATGGTGGATCAAATTCAGATTAACAGTTGCAGCTTTGTTTCAAGCCAAATTTCTGGTTGATTCAAACCACGGCCTAATTCTCGACAGCGTTAACAATGCCTTTTCAATACTTCTTATTTCATTTTTTTGCTAAACTCAATCTCCCTGTCTTTAGCTTCGCACTCGGTATCACAGCAACTCAATCTCTCTGTTTTATGCTTCACATTCAGTTAAAAAAAATATTATTTTTACAAAGTAATAATATGAAAATTATTAATATTACAGTCAATTCTAGTACTAAATGAGTTACATGTTCGATCTCTAGTGGAAACAAATAAAAATGGCTTGTCAAAAATAAAAGTAAGACTATAAAGTTGTTAATAAATTGTCAATTAATGTTGGTCTTTGTTTTCATGTTCCAAGTTGTTTGTATTTTCTTTAATTAATTTCTTGAATTACTTTCTATGCTGGTTTATATTACTTATATCAAATTTCGAATTGGATCTTTGTGATGTTTCAAACTTTAAAGTTTGGGAATTTTGATTCTTGATTAAAATAAGTGTTTTCTTTGTTTTTTTTTTCTCCTAAGTTGAAGTTGAGTTCCGAGAATTTTGTATGACTCTAAGTTTTGATTCGAATTTGATTGGGGTTGTGAGTATTTAAAAGAATTCATGGCCCAGGATGTTAAGATTAAGACTGGTAGAGGTGGCACTCCGCAACAATTTGCTCTATTTTTTTCCCCCTCATTATCATTTCTCATCTTTTTATTTTTTTGATCCAATTTGAGAAAGACATCTTGACAATATTTAAGAGAACCGACGGTATAAACTATACCATAATGATTTTACCTTATAATGTTCTTAAGTCTCTGTTCTATTATAATTCATGACATTATTTGATGTCACTACTATATTGAATTTTTTCTTTTGAAGTTTTTATTTTAATGCAAAATTAGTTGCAATTAAAAAGAGTGTCATACTCTTTAAACCCCAACTTAAGTTGTTGGTGCAAAGTGTTTGTGTTCAGCTTTATAACTCTGTATGGGTTCACTAGGTGTAATTCTTTAACTAAAGTGTTTTGAAAGCTATTACGATTGCATGTTGCTCAAATTTTTATTATGTGGTTTATATATTATGATATTCTTTATTCTTAGGAGTTTGATAGATCTGAGACAAACTAAGACAATGTTCTATTAACATCGGGCGTTTTTAAACTATGTTTATAAAACCTCAATTGGGACTAGACAATTTCTTGAAATGTATTTTAATCTCAAACTCATTCCTCATTCTTCAAATTTCAAAAACTAACATTCATGCATAATTTTATTTAATTTTTCTTTTTTATCCAAATATAAATTTCATTACTTTATTAAAAATATAGTACTTATTTGGAAGGAGTAATATTTTGTATAATTTTTGTAATGGTTAATAATAATTGTATCGTAAAAAAATAGAGAGAAAATACATATAATAGTTAGCGCCTAATATTGGTTGAATTTTTAATAAACACGAACCAGTATCAGGCTTGATTAGTTTGTGGCCCCCCTGTTCACATCTGCATCTTCTATTTGAAATTTCAAACACCTTTCCATCTATCTTTTAATTTTTAAAGAGATTTAGGAGTAACTTCATCTCATATTTTTTTTCTAGCTGAATTTTTATCAAAACTTTTAACTATTTTTCTCTTTTAGATAAACCACAACATGCAGACTTTGTTTTAGTCAAAGTTATAACTCCTCATCCCTTTTAACAAAATGTATTTAGTGGTACTGTGCATAGAGTGTGCACTGCTAAAAAGATTGTCCTCACTTATAGGTTTCTGTAGTATTCGAGAAGATGAGCTATGTCGCTCATTTCAACTTTTTTATTAAAAGAAAAAACATTGTCATTTTGTTCAAATTGTATGAGAGGCAAAATGGTGGGAGGTTAGGATAGAGATGTGAGCTTATTTAAATGTCTGTTGGTTGGTTGATTGATTATATTAAGATTTGATTTTTGCATCCTCACCTTTAATAGCTTTTATCTGCTGACGGAAAAATAATAAACCAGTCCCACAAGGTTCCAATTCAGTCCGAGACAGCTTAGGAAACACCCACTCATCACTCCTCCCCATTTTCTTTTCCTTTCTACCACTTTCCTTCACTCTCTCTCATTTTCCTTTTCTCCCAGTTTAAACTGCCTAGCTACACAATAAACACTCTCAAAAACCTTCACTACTCTCTCAGGTGACTATGGATTTTTGCCTCAATGAACAAGGCCAACAAGTCTTCTCTTCCCCTGCCTTGACTGCCTCTAATAGCCCTCTTGACGACCTTTTTCCTCCTCAAAACATGGTATTTGCGTAATTTCACTTGAAAGTTTCTTCTTTTTTAAGGTTCAAAAAAAGAAAAAATATTATGTGTACGAGGTTTTTAGTTTAATGGTTCAAGTACCCAAAGACAAAAAAGAAACAATCTTTACTCAATTTGTGCTCATTTTTTGCTCATTCTGCTTCATTTGAAGTTAAATTCTGAAACTTAGCTTTCTTTTTCTCAAATTTCCTTAATATAGAATGTTATTTCCAAATGGGTTTTGTAAATTTGGTTGTTTTTTTGATTTGGTGTGACTGGAAATGCAGGAAGTGGATGTGAACTTGGAATGGCTGTCAGTGTTTGTAGAGGACTGTTTGACCAGTCCAGGAAACTGCCTACCGCCAGCAGCAGCACCAACAACAAGAAGTCAAGTTTCCCAAACAAGTACTACAACACCAAAACCTCCAAAAGCCAAGTCCCTGAAAATTGCAACTAATTGCTTAGAAAAGCTGTTTGTAGTTCCAGGAAAGGCAAGAAGCAAAAGGAAAAGAGTAATTAGTGCTAAAGTCACAAACCCATTAACCAGTTGGTCTTATGGGCACAACCAACCCTTTTATTTCACCAGCTCAGACCCTCCATTACTTGACCAAACCCACTGGTTAGCTGATAGTGAACTCATCATGCCCAAAAATCAACCCAACCCCAAAAACTCCATGAAAAAACAGGAAGAACAACAGGGCATTAATGAAGAAGTGAAGAATGAAGATAAGGGCAATGTGGGAAATAAGGAAAACAGTGGACTTCTTCAACAATTACAAGCACCAAGAAGATGTACACATTGCCAATCACAGAGGACCCCACAGTGGAGGGCAGGACCATTGGGTCCAAAGACACTCTGCAATGCATGTGGAGTGAGGTTTAAGTCTGGGAGATTGTTGCCAGAGTATAGGCCAGCAAAGAGTCCAACTTTTGTTAGTTATTTGCATTCAAGTTCACACAAGAAGGTTTTGGAGATGAGAAACATGGCTTCCACTACTACTACCTCTCCTGAGTCTTCCATTCTTAGTTAGATTAAGATACTATGTAAATCTATTTATATTCTATTCTCTCAAATTTATTATATGTGTCAAACAAGCCTTTATAGAACTTTTAAAAATATATCCAGAACTTTTTAGTAGCAGTTGCAATTTCATAGACAAACCATTTGAATTTCTTGCATGTTCATGGCTAAATTCTCAGTTTAGTTTGGGTTTACTGTCTCTATATTAAAAGTTGAGTAACAAAGACACGATTCGAGATAAATTTAGTAGAAATAAATTATAAAGTAAATTTTCAGTATATATTTTTGAGAGTAAACTATTTTTATGGGTTTATTTGAAATGAGTAGTATTTAATATTTTCTATATTTAATATTTTGTTAAAATATGTATTTTTTTCTTTTATAATTTTTATTAATTATATAAAAAATACATAAAATTCACGAAATACAAAACATATTTTTTCCAAGCAAGGCCGCATGTATTTGCAATTTAATTGAAACAAGTACCACTAAAATATTTTATTTTATAGAGAACTTTGGCACTTTGTCAATGGGGATAAGACTGATGGAGTCCAGCATGCACGTGACTATTCATCATCTCTTTGAACCAATAGAGTCTCTCGAAAATAGGATATGAGATTGTTCCCCTTTACCATATTTGTGTTTTTAAAAACCTCTAATATTTCCCTCCATTAAACTCCCTTTCAAATTGTCCTTTCTTTCTTGGCTAATCTATGATAGGGCTGCCCTTCACTTTTATACTACCAAGTATTGTATATTTAATTTAAAAAAAGAAAACAAATGATTTTCACTACTTTCACAATTAGCAGAACGTTTGTGTTACCTTGTTCTACCAAAAACTGAACTCGTGGCTTGAGTTTTGGATAATAAATCCCAGGTTAATGATTATTAAGACTTGAGAAAATTGACAAGAATCAGCAGACTTGTAACTCGTTACTACTTGAGTCAAATTCAGCGCCAAGAAACTCAGCTATCAATAACAGAAGGTTTCCTTACTTTCTTTTGATATGAAAATGTGTTTTTAAGATGTTGAGTATTAGAGAGCGGAGGAGAAAGAATTCACTCATTTCCTTATTTTTTTTTTATTTTTATGATATAACAATAAAATATTAATAAATAAGATAAAAAAATAAATTAAATTTAAATTTTTAAATAAATAAATAATAAAAAAATTAAATTAAATAATATATTTTAACTCTTAAAATTAAAAATAATATTAGTGATGCTGTTATTGTCTGCATTTAAACATCACCATCTACGATTTTTGAAGTCATCCTTAAAGACTTTAATTTATTTTCAAAAAGGTTCAGTCTATATTTGACATTATATTTATTGATTGAAACAATTTAACTTTTTATTGGTGGTGTAGGCTTCACCTTTCAAAGGAAATAGTCAAGTTTCACATTTCTTTTCACACACAATAACTCTCTCTCATTTCTTTTGTCAAGTATATTTAATCAACAGTCTTTCCCTTCTGATTACAACAATTTGTTTTCCACTTAACAAGATTTGAATTAAAGAGAACATTTAGTCAAAGATCATATTGTCCATTTAAAGCAATGGATTATACATCAATTAGTGAAAGATTTTTAAATATGTAGTAACTACTAATTAATAAATTCAAAGTAAAGACAATAATAGATTGCGGCTGGCTTGTCTTAAATTGTAACTTTTTTTAACGTATATATATTAATTTTCAATTCACGAAGTCTTTTTATATATTATTTATATTTTTTATATGTTGTTTATATATATATTTATATATTATTTATAAATAAGATTTAATCAACTTCGATCAATATATAAATATGAAATAATGTATAAACAATATATAAACAAATTTAGGTGTTTGTAATTTTTATTTATTGAATAATGCCCTTGAAATTTTGGATATTTTGGATTGTATGAGTTGAAATTTTGAAACTATGCTTTTTTATTCTGTAAATTGTTATTTAAGAGTTTATGAATATGTAAATCCCCTTAAATACGAAAATTGATTTTTAATCCAAGCCCAAACAGTTTAGCAGAAACAAGAACATGCTCCAAACTACTTTAAAAAATGTCAAATGTATAAAGTCTCTAAGAGTCTTCAATTAGTTGATATATTTGTTTTTCATATAGGCCCGATTCAAAAAATCTCCAAAAGTTTAGTTTACATAATGCAATTAGCAGATAGTTTCTTTTTAATATAAGCACAATTCAGAGGGTTTCCAAATATCTTCAAAAACTTTTAGTGGTTTTCAAAAGTCTATTTATCAAATTTAGAAAAGTGACATTTCTGAAAAGTGGTCTCCAAATGTCTCTAAAAGTCTAGTTCTGATATTTTTCAAAATAAGTTTCGAAAAAGTGGCATTTCTGAACAAAAGTTTGAGCGTGTTTCTATTTGTAAAAATTGAAATTGTATGGGCCTATTTATCAAATTTGGTATTTTATTTGGGCACCTGAAATAATTAACTCAATTAGACATCTAGTATTAGTTGCTCCATCCCAAATTGATAAATTATTTACATAAATATGAGTTTAACAAAAATGTAGTTAATTTAGTTACAAGTAATAATTTTGTTTAGGTTTCTACATCTGTCCTTGTATAACTTTTTATATAGAACTTTTTTTACTAGGTAAGAGTTGCTTAGTGAATTAAATTATGGATTCTTTAATGTTGAGGTTAACTCTACTATTAATGAGTTACAAATTTATAAGAAGATGTCTAGTTTTATTTATATTGGTTTTTGTTATTGGAATGGAATTGGAGTCATTGGATAGTAATAGGAGATTAAGAATTACATTATCATTAGATTAAGTTTATTGAGGGTTCATTGGGAATGGTTTAGAATTTAAATAGTAAATAGCGGAGACATATCATAGATTAGTAAATTATATAATGAAGAAAGTAAAATGAGTATTGCATTATTTTATATTTACATATATAATACATCAAATTAATACATTAGAAAAAAGTGTATTAATTAAATTGGATCAATATTCATTTTTTGAGACAGATTTCTAATGAGAACCAACTAATTTCTTAAATTAATATCCTAACTCAATATTAACCTATCTCAACTATTCCAATTCACCTTTTCAATTCTTTTTTGCCCAAGCAATTGCCCTTTTCAATTCAAACAAATACAAGAAATTTAACAGATACAACTACAACTTTTTAAATAATTGAGAATCGAGGTAAAACCTCTCTTTTATTCTATCATATGTCATATAACTTATTCTCAGTAGGAATCAAATTTTTAACTTTTTACTGTTAAAATTAACTTTAATACTATCGAATTACCAGCTAATTGCTTACCACTCTTTCATCCATTTTTTTCTTTAGTGAAAAAATCCTTGAACTCACAAGACATTATCGAGTTGGTAGGAGTGAACATGTTCACATGATTAATGATTTAAAATCCATATGATGTTGTCTCCACAACAGTAATCAAAATAGAGTAACAACATTATTGAGTTGAAAATGTGTGGGATCAACATCCTCTCTATTTGATAAATGGATTAATGTTGGTACTGTAGTTTATGGGTAGGTTAGTTGATAAATTGACTGAGCATCAACAACTTTGTGGAAAACTTGTGAATGTTTAGTCTAGTCGAGGTAATGTTACTCAATGTTACCGAATTAAATCGGCGATTATATTAACACTAAACTACAATTTCGTTTATGTTGAGTATGCAAGTGTGAGTAGAGAATGGAAAAAAAAAATCATATTAAAGAATTGTGATGTGTGAAAAGGGCATTAAGCGACGAAACTCATAATTTAATACTTTAGAGTTTTAGATGTGATATCAATCCTACAGTGTTCTTAAACAATTTGTAAAAGTATTTAATAAACATACATATATGAAAATTAAATCTAAATCATTAAGTTTTATATTCCGTTTTTTTTTTTTAAAAAACCAACCTATTTATGTGCTAAGTCTATTTAGCCATGCATATAAAGTGGCACTATACACTGTCAATTCAACTAAATTAACCTTGCAAATACTTATTAAGGTGATTTTTATTAATTAAATGTGATTATATTCAAAATTTATTACTAAAGTTTAAAAGTAAATTCAAGTTCAGCTCGTATATTATTCACGTGGAGCATTGTCCCCCAGTACATCAGGTCCTGGGGTCTAGCATCGGGGATAGGGGTTTGAGGTTAAAAGCCTCTAGTTAGGCTCGTGCAAACAAAATAAAAAACAAGTGGAGCGTTTATTAAAGAAGTTTGGATGAACACCAACGAGAGATGCCTACTGCAGTAACTTCTGGTGTTACGTTTTCTGCAGAAGAAGCCAAGAATAGTGAGCATTATTCCAATCTATGTTGAAAGAGAGAAAAATCACTGACATGTTCCAAGAATGTTAAAATCAATAAGGCATGGTAGAACAAAATCATAAAAATAAACAGCGAAAAAACTGTACCAAATGTAGCAATAAATCAGTGCTGTCGAAGTTAAATGAGCTCTAATGTTACTGCAGAAAGTATAACATTTTCACAGGAAGCAAAATAACCAAATATGCAATCTATGAAAATGAACAATGTTTAAAGAATAGTGAAGAAGAAAGAGTAAAGAAGGCAATGCAAGCTTTATGTAATGCAGAAATCCTGAGATGACTTCTGTCGGAGCGAAAAATCATTGGAGCTAGAAAATGAAGAAATCCTGAAATTTTATTTAATGAATGAAAAAGTGAACTCAATCTTCAGAAGCATCAAAAAAAGCCAATCAAAATAAATAAACCGTGTAGAGTACATTCAAGGTATCTACAAAAAAATAAACCTATACGAGGAGAATGGTCAATACTGTTACAAATAATGAACCCACCAGCGATGGGCCAATAGAAGAAGAGAAAGATGCAATTTGAATAGGAAACATGCAGCTTGCTGTTGAAATATTCTGCGTAGTAACCGTCGCTAAACCTTGGAAGTTACAGGCCAAGTCATCCTGATTTTGTACCTGGAAGTACATGTTGAATGCGTATGAGGCATTTCCATTTGCATCCAATCCATTGCACGACGAGCCATACCCCAGTGCCGTGCAATCTGAATAACTGCAAGCATAATCTATGTTATCTGCGAGCTTGCTTAGATCCTTGGCATTTGGATTAAACGTACACCACTTCTGAGGAAGATATTGAACACTCTGTGCACCGATGAGAAACTTGTTTTGACCCTGACCGGAAAGATCTAGGGCAAATTTAGGCTGTCCATCATACCTGAAGATCCCCCAGTGGCGCTCAAAGTTTCCAGGCGCAATGCTCTTAGCATCCTCATCGACAAGACCAAACAAGTAAACCTCAATATAGCCAGGCCGAAGAGGAGTTCCTTTATTTCCAGCAAGTCGTGGCATGAGTCCATTGTAAAATCTATAAGCATTACCGACATTGGCATTCTTGTCCCCATCCGTAGGCCAGCCGACTTCTCCAACTATAATAGGTAATTCCCCATAACCCACTGCTTTCATCGCTGAAACCAACGTGTCAAAGTTGGCATCAAAAACATTGGTATACTGAATCCCAGTACCGGCATCAGCAACGGGTTGAGGGGCCCCATCAAAGAAGGCATAATTAAATGGAAAATCGTCATTTCCATAGAGACTTAAAAAAGGATAGATGTTCACCGTGAAAGGTGCCTTGTTCTGACTCAGAAACTGAACAATCTGTGTCATGATGTCACTGATATCAGGGCGAAATCTTCCTGCAGATGGATAAGGCTGGTTATCTGGTGAGAAATAGACGTCAGCATTTAAAGGGACAGTTGCCTTAATGGTGTCTCCAGCCCCAGCATCATTGAGAGCATTTTGAATGTTCTTGAGTGCAGGGACGGTGTCATTTATGAATGAGCCATTATAGGTCTTTAAGAAAGGCTCATTTCCAACAGCAACATATCTGTGAAAACATGAAAAGGCAAAAAGAAATGCAGAGTTTGATGAGGTTCATTGGAGACAAAACGCCTAATACCAGCATAGATATTTAACACACCAATAACATAGAACAAAAAGAAAACTAATGACAATTCAAATCTTGTGATCAGTTTTCCTAAGATGGTCAAACAATATTTGCATACTCCCTTATCACCACCAACCACAACTATACAATCCAGTTGGAAAAAGATTCAATTTTAAGTCCAAAGTTGTCACCTAGGTGACAATGTTTAGTTGAACCTTAACCTAATCCAGTTCCATATCTTCCAATAATCCGGTCCGTTTCTTGCTAATCACAGCACTCTAAAAAAACAAATCCGAATCTAAACGAGAGAACATTTACAGACTTAATTCAGAGTTCTATCTATTACACTACAGAAAGGAGCAACATACATTAGGGGAGGGTGTTGGGTTGTCTCCTTGAGAGACCGTAAAAAAAAAAAAAGCAATCAACTTTTGCAACATGCTGTTTTACCCACAATGACCAGTCATTTTCTGTTTTTAAAAGGCAAAATTTCACTCTTATCAAAGCAAAGTTCTCACAGAATCACTTAAAAGATTCTATTCTCCAACAAATTGCTGAGCATATAAGAACAGGAAATTAAAGCTCATACAAACAAAAGTTGACATGCTTTGAAAGATTCCAACCCCCTCATTTGTTTTTACTAGAACCCCTACATTGTGCCATAGGATCAAGACTTGGATCAGGAAAAAAGAAAAGGACATTTACACAATGGCTTCAAAGATTTAAAATCAACCCACAACATGTATTTATGAATTCAAATCAAGATATTGAAACTACCAACTACCTCCTTGTTTTTGACAATTTCCAACTGCCATCTCATATGCAGATTCAAAAATCAAGTCAAACACTTTACTAACTCCAACTTGTTCTTCAAGATTAATTCATTTTAGCAAATCATTAATCAACACTCAACATATCAAGAATCATAGAGCGAATATTTTCAAGCGTGAACAAGGACAATGAGTGAAGTTGAAGCTCTGGCAAAAGAAATAAAAGAAAAGGCGAAGCTGATGACGTCTTATGATGGCAATGAACTACCATGTGCATCACTAATACCATCAATCCGATTGACAAACAAGCATGTAAACATATTTACGGCGTCAATTTGAAAGCAAAGAAAACAAATTATTTAACAAACTTCTCCAGAACATCAATCAATTTCTCAGAAGATTGATGATAGACCATTAACAAAAGCACACAACTTCATGTCATATCCAATACCTTCTCAAAAAATTCAATTAAACACCTTCTCACAAACAATCAATCCAATAAAGAAAGAATGACCAATCAACATCTTCTGCAATTGGAATAGCACAAAGAACAGACTTGATCAAAACAACAACAAAAAAAAAAACAGTTGAGTCCACAAAATCCTCTTATATAATCAAAAGCTAAGTAACTCGGACCAAAGCAACAAAACTCAATCAAAACAACTAAGAATCACAATCCAAACAACAAATTCAATGCAATAAAAAGAAGGTTAAACGAACTAAAATAACTTACTTGATATTAACACCACCATTAAAGTTGTAACGTGTAATATTTCTCTTAACCCATTCTTTAGCACGACCATAATCAGTCATGACAGCAAGTTGGTCATTAGGAATAGCAACCATGACCTCAATATTGGTGCCAGCAAGAGCATTCATTGTGGTTTGGTCTGCATCAAAAAGCTTCACTTTTTGGATCCCATTGTCCTTCAAAATCTGTACAACTGTCTTTGGTGGCAACTTATGAGTAGCCATAGTTCCCCAATTAACTCCTAAACCATAAACACCGCATCCCAAAAGCGATAAAAACATAAACCATCTAAAAAACCAATAACTACCCATTTCAATGGAGCTTCTAAGGACACTATTTCAATGATTTATTTTTTGTGAAAAAAAGAGGGTTTTAAAGGGAAGAGAAAGTATAAATGGGCTTATTTATTGTTGTTGAAAGCTTAAACCCTCTTTTCCTTTTTCACTCTTTTTTCCTCCTTTTGAGAGGGAAAGAAACGGTTTTTGGCAGGTGGGTACGCGGAAACAGCGCAAAGTTAGGGATTCATTAATGGCACGAAATGGGTAAGATTTTGAGACACACACACAGAGAGGGATCAGATCACTTATATTATCGAGAGAGAGAGAGAGAGAGAGAGAGAGAGAGAGAGCAAAACAAGTATAATATAAAAGCAGCAAGAAACAATAAGAAATAAATCACAAATATGCACTATAAATCAATCAAAAAAAGTTTCTTTTGTGGTGTGTGTGAAAGAATGAATGATGGCTTTCAAAGGGTTAAGAACAATCAAAGAGACGACATATATGGAGAACGGAAGAGAAAAAACAGAGGATTCCAAAAACTAAAAGATTCTTTGTTTTTGATGAAATTAAGGTTCACTTCAAATATGGTGAATCGACGGAACGAACTTATGCGATGGGTTTTGATTCAAACATTAGAAAAAGGAGAGTGGTTTGCGTGTGAAGATCAAAATGTGGACTTCAAAAATAGAGAAAGAACGAATAAACAGAGTAATAATAGTGAATAAAAACTCACAAAAAAAACCAAAGTGGTGTTTATTAAATGAGAATTGAGAAGTCGCTTTCAGAAAATGAGGCGTTAGAATCAAATAATGTCAACAAAGAGACAACAAAAGAGGAGTTTTTTGACGATGATGGAAAAAAGAGGTGGGAAAAAAACAGAGAGAAAGGTAATGGCCAACAAGGACGAGACAAAAACCTCCAACGGAAATTACTGAAAAAAGAAAACCTGGTTTTGGTGAGATGGGGTTTTGTCTCAATCAGAGAGTTTAATAAGAGAGCTCTCTCTTAACGGCTAAAAATTTTGAGAAATGTCTAAAATGGACTTCGCTTTGGAAATGAGTTCCAACTTTTAAAACCCCTAAACAGAGCAGGATTCAGTTATGAGTCTCGTCCCGTAGTGGCGAAACAGAATTTGGTTTAGACGAAATTTATTTTAGAATGAGAAAACGGAAAATGAAATAGAGCAAATAAAATTGGCGGAATATTTCGTAGATAGCCGGTGGATCGGCCGACCCACTTAACTCTGCCCTTGATTTTATGATGATAATAATAATTATCATTAAAATTTAATTTAATTTTAATTATGAAGTTACATATAAATGGGTTCTTTGCTTTGTTTCTACTTTAAATACTTTAATAATATGTCTGATTTGGAAAGTAATCTCAAAAAGCCAAATTCAAATTTCTCTCTGTTTTTTTAATGATTTAATATTCAGATATCTTTCTCTCTATTTATAATTATCAAGTTGACTGTTGAGGAAATAAATTAGTAGTCAATTTTTTTTCTTTTTTTATCAAACAAATTAGGTCAATTTCGTTCATATCATCAAATACCTTCCTTCATAGGTTGAATGTTGATCTTCTGTTACCATTGTCCATTACAACAATAAGATTTGTAGTTGGAGAAATATGTTCAAGTTTTAGGTATTTGAGTTCTAAGTTCTCAAGTCTATGGTTTAAACACTTCAACTCAGCGGCGGAGCTAGGTGGGGGCGAGTGTGGGTTGGCCGGATTCCCCCCTATTACCCACCCCCAACCCAACCCCCAACCCAACCCCACCGCCTGGAGTGCCCCCATAAACCTTAAGTGGCTCCCTCCCTATTCTAGTTGCAGAGAGGACGAAGATAGGGAAAGACAGACCCACTTTCCCTCATCGACATGTCTTCCCGATTTCACGCCCTCCTCTACGAAATCAACTTGCCACCGCCGCCGTTCAGCTCTCCTTATTCTCTGCGATGCCTCCGTTCACCTCCGACTTCATCTCGTCGCCTTCCGCCACTTCTTCTTTCCTTTTCTTTTCATATTAAGTAAGTTACGATTTTTTTGTGGATTTGGATTTTTGGCTATCACAATTTAATTTCTGTTGTTTTGTCATGATTTTTTTACTGAATTGATTTGAGTTTTTTGTATTTGAGTGGGATTTCATATCTGAATTTTTGTGTGTACATATTGTTAATTGTTCATTTGTTTGATAGGTTTTTGTTGGTGACTTGGTTCATGGTTGGGCACTAGGAATCCGGCATTGGACAATATTTTATTTGAATTTGGACTTTGGAGCAACTGAATCTATTTATTTCGTACCGGTAAGTTAAGCTCTTTTTTTCTTTCCTAATTCTACTTAGTATTCGTTAATTGTTAGGTTTTTAGATTGAATTGCTTGGATTGTTGAATGAATGGACTTATTTTTGTGAATTATATTTTGGTGAATTGTTGAGAATTATTGTATTTATTTGTCTGGAACTAAAATTTTTTGTTCCATATATATATTTTTATTGCCACAAAATTAATTCTCTTCAATTTTAGTTTGCCCCCACTCCGGACAATCTTGGCTCCGCCACTGCTTCAACTACTATGTTTCAAAGACTAAACTCTTCTTGAGCTTGTTGTCTCCTTGCAATTTTATATGAATAAACAAGTGAATGCTCTCTCATATCCATCCCCTTCACCCACACTCAATAAATTCTCAAGTTAGAGTTATAAGCTTGTGTACAGTAAATGAGACTTATCTACATAATGAGTGAGTATTTGTAGTGATAGAGTAGATATCAGTTTTGTAGCTCGTTGAATCTCTATTCAGATTTTAAATCTTAGACTATTTTACTAAATTTACTAGACCTAACCCTTGTCTTTAAATTTCCCAGATAGAAGAGTAACAAAACTTTTCACTAGGATAGGGACTTCTTTTACAAGCTAGTGCTCGTAGGGACTAATTCATGATTTTCTATATTTTTTGGACTGGGGTCGTAGTTAAAATTTTGTCAGTGTTTAACCCTAGAGCACTATGTAAATTGGTTTTGGAGCAAAATCCTAGGGAAAATATTTCTCCTAACCTCAGAATACTCGTGCAGCCCAAGAACTTTGAATCCAAATTCTACATTTCCTTTTTAATCTTTTCATCTTTTCAACTTTCACTCTTCAACTATCTTTTGTTAAGTGTTCCAATTATTTTAATGGGGTATCTATTGACGTTAACACTTTTTTTGGATGGGTGTAAGTAAGAGTAATTGATAAAAGGGAAAGAAGTGATAATAAAATAAATGAAAATAGAAGGGAAGAGTACATATAAATTTTACACTTATTTAAGAGTGAAAAAAAGATGAGTGTAACTAATGGAACGTAAGCATAAAAAAATATGTAAAATTGTTTTGTTCCATTGCATATACCCCAAATTGGGGTGTAAAAAATTAGGTGTTTTTAAGAAAATAGAGAGGTAAATTGTACATTTATTTATCTTTACTTACAATTTCGTTAAAACGTAAAAATATCTTTCAAACAAAAGTAAGTAGCTAACCTTATTTACTTACTCTGCATTCTCTTTATTTCTACTCCTTCAAATAGACTGTTAAGGAAATACGCCAATTTTTTCGATTATATATTAATATTTAACCACTTATTTTATAACATTAACAATAATGTCAAAATAATTTTTTATCATATATACTTGTATTGTATATTTTTTTTAACTCAAGTAAAATAACTCAATTTTTTATCAATTAAAAGGCAGAGAACAATTAGGTTGAAGCATCACAATTAAAATATCATAGGATAACATAAAACTGGCAATACTAGTAATGGCTGCTGACGTGGGGCACTTTTCCCTGACAGCCCACGTTAAGGCAGTGTTGCCAATGCCATTGGCGATAATTACAGAGACACAAGGTCAGTTTAGTCAATTGCAAGTTCTGTACTGTTTTTTCTTTTATGTGTGGTGTTTCTGAAGTTTCACTTTCCCAGATTTCTACTTTACGAGGGAGTGGTCGGTGACCGACATTTATTAGATCCGACGATGCTGGACCTGGTTTTTGCTTGGCTTATTTTAAAAGTTTTGTAGATTCGCTGCTGAGTGCTAAATATTTTATTCGATTCATAAAAATAAATTATATATTTTTTAATTTGTTTTAAATTATAAATTTATTTTTTAATACTAATAATTATATCAATTATATAATATTATTTTTATTTAAATATATAATAAATTATATTATTAATCACTTATTAAATTATTATAAGAATATTTTAAAAAAACTCTATTAAAACTAATAACTTTAACTAATTTTCTTAATTTTTATAAAAAAAGTATATAATTTATTTTTATAAGACGGAGGGAGTATTAATTTAAAAGTGAAAATAAAAATTATACTTTGTGAATGATATGATATTATTATATGCCAATTCTAACATTTCTATTGCGTTCCTCTATTGGGGTATTATTTGGAAAATAATATCTTTATTACCAAAAAGAAAAAGAAAATCAGTGAGCACTGATTATCTTCTTTTTCTTTAGATAATGTCTATTGTATATTCACTATTTACACTCACCAAGTTCCTAAAAAGACGTTTAATTTTTTTTTTATTTTTTTACTGTATAATATTTTTTATCAATAAAAAATAAGAGAAAATGATATGTAACTTCTTTTCGTTGGTTATGACCATAGAAGCATTACTTTACTACAAAATATTTGAAAAGTTATAGTTGAACTTATTATGAGCCAAGTTTCATCATTATAGTCCATCCAGTAAGGCAAAGGAAGGTTTGAACTAGGACTTCGATATTCGTCACTGAATTGAAGCGTAAATGCCTCTAAAAATCACTACATTCTAAACTCGAATCTAAGTCACTATAAAATTGAAATAACATCTTAACCACTTAGCGATCAGTGGGGTGATTTGTTCATTGTATAATTTGTATTGAAAACTTACTTTTACAGCATATCACAAACAAAATAGTTAATAAAAAAGTATAGTGGCAATGACGATTTAAGGTCTAGAGTAGAGTTGTAAAATTGGAACTGAAACCGGCAAATTTAAAAACCAGAACCAAACTGGTCAAAACCAAAACTGAAAAGCAACCGAAACCGGTCGATTAAAATCGGAGGGTTAAGGTTTAGATTTCGGTTCCACCCTTTTAGAAACCGTTGAACCGGCAGTTCGAACTGTTATTTTCTTCTTTTTTATCCTTTTTTTGTTTTTATTTTTTATTTTTTCAACTCTATAAATACCTCCACTCCATTCTTACCAATTTTACATTATTTCTTCTCACTCAATCTCAATCTCTTCTACACTCTCATTCTCTCAAAAATTTATTTTGCTATAAATTGCTCTTATTAATTATTTATACATTTTATTATTACAATTATGTTTTCTATATTTCTTAAAGTTATTTTTTGCAATTACGTTTTTCAAATTTCTTCTACTTTTTACTATAGTTTAATTTAGTTATTTTGTTATTTCATTACATTTAATTAATATTTGCATATTTATTTTGGAGTAATGAAAAATTTTGGTAGAAATATAAATTTTGAAAGTTTTGAAGTTAAAAATATTGGAACTCAAGAGAGTCAAATTCAACTAATTCACACCCAAAGAGATGAAGGGGGAGCGAGAGAGAGTTTCTAGTTCCTATATTTTTAAAATTCATTTTAAGAAAATTTATAGTTTAATTTATCATTTTAAGTTT